>JASDQU010738423.1:35977-51464 GCA_032191745.1 Picea mariana | reverse complement strand
TTCTTTATCCTTTTCAGTTTGATAGCTGAACATAGACTGCAAATCTGAGATGACATGACCCTTTATGTGATTGTCCATAGAATTATTATCACCACTCCATTCATGCTTGGAGGATCCCTGTCATGAGATACTACAATTTTTTCTTCAATAATTCGAAAGAAGCAAAACATAATGGTAGGGTTGTCCTACCTGATTTGAAACCATCTTCAACTTCATTTCCAACATATGGTTGTATTTCAACGCAAGCAATAGGGTATTCAAGCGCATAAAAAGAATGTTGTGACATCTTGTCATTCTTCTCCATGATCTAGCGTGGATTTGCAAAAGCATAGATTATTTTTCTTCGATGATGATTTTAGGATTTTCTTTCAACAATTTGAAAGAAGAAAAGCATAGAGGTAAGGAATTCCCTTTAGTTGATTCAATACTTTCTTCTTTGTAATTGTGATATGAAACTTGATTGCTTTCATTATACTACTGAAAAGGAACATTTTCTGATAGAGAACATGTGGTTCATTGTTTCAGGGGGTCAACATAGTAATCATCGTATTCATCATATATAGGCAAATCATTAACATATTCCATGTCATCTAACAAGAACAAACTTAGAACATCAACCTGTTCTTCAACAAGCTATTTTTCACACTCATATTCTTGACTATCTACAAATGAATACATAAACTGATCAGCCCTCTGCTCATCATGGCATGGATCAACACCTCCTATTTCAACAAGTGGGATGTAATTTTTTGCAAAATCATTAGCATTGGAAACTTCAAGAGGACCTATGATATTGTCAATTCTATGCTCAAGATTCCAATCAACTATTTTTTGTTCATATTCACTTTCATGTACTTGAACATTCAACCCCTCATTTTGGGTTTGTTTACATTCTTGGATGTTGTGTTGAATTTCCTAAGCATCACTAAACATTTGTTGTAAGGACCCAGGTCTTCTTTCCATCAGGAGGAAAGAAAAATCTAGATGAAGAGAAGTTGCATAATGGAGCATGGCAGTAGCTTCAGAGGGTTGAATTTCTTTGGACAAATTATAATAGATGCTAGAGAAATTTCTATTGAATATAGAAATAGATTCATTGTTGCGTCTTTTCAAGGTGTAAAACTCAGTGAGTTGCAGCTCTAAGGATTTCTCCTTGCCCCAAAAATTAAAAAAAACCTTCTTCAATTCCACCCATGAGCTGATGGTTTCTGGGTGTAAGTCTTTGAACCAGTGTTTGGTGTCTCCTTTCAAGGATTGAGAGAAAACTCTCATACACACATCAACATGGTCAATCTCGAATAAATCTATTAAATTCTCAAACCCTTGAATGTGCTTCTCAGCAGATATGATACCCGATTCTTCGTCGAGCACAGGTAGGAACTCATAGTAATTTGGAGGGAAATCATGAAGGGTTTGGGGTAGCTTTAAGGGTATATATCTATGTCAGGCCTTAGGGGGTGTTGGGCCAAGAACATAGGGAGAGACATTGGTCTAAGTCTCACGGGATTCATCAACTTGGTCATTGTCATTGTGTGGCCTGGGTAAAACCTTTTTATCAGAACCAGCGACAAGGTGAGGGTATGCATGTGCAACGTATAGAGGAGGAAATATAATTTTAAGTCTTTCATGATCATTATTAAGATACAATAGGTAAAACAAAGTTCATTTGGCATTTTCAAGGAAGAAGCAGAGGAAACTTAAAATGAAAAGTAAAATGCTTTGTAAGAGGTCCCATTTTGAGTACCTATTTTCCCTCATGATGCCCTTCCTTGCCCCTGTCAAGGGGTTTCATCTTTCAGTGAAGTTTTTGTATTGCTCTTGAAGTATTGAGAGCAGGGTCACCTCTTGGAAATTCAAGATTCTTTTATCAGTGGATTCGCCTTTGAACTGAAGTGGAGTCGTCAGAGCAGGAATAAAGCCAATGTGTTCCTAAGTGTTCACTGCTCTCAGACCCTAGAACTCAACCATGTCGTTCTTCCCAGGGAAAATTTTTAAATTTCATCCCCGACAACGACGCCAGAATGTTATCACTCTGTAAATTATGTCAGGATAAATAGACAGATGACAGAGGTAACTGTTTCAACTGGCTTTAGAGCTAAGGCACTAGCTTGCTCAACTCAGAGAGGGATCTCTTGTGTTACTTGATACATCTATGGAAATCGGTGGCTAGAATTGGTTTGTTTTGGGGTTTTAATAAATTTTTTGAAGAGCTCAAGATAACCTTTGGGATATGGGGTCAAGAATGTAGGATGAATTTTCAAATCGTGAAAACAATCACGAGGAAAAGGCTAAATGAGGAAGTGAATTCTGAGTTTATGCTTGAAAATTTTAGATGGTATCAGAAGAAAAGAAAGACACAACTATTATCAGAGCATTATAGTAATGAATTCTGAAATGGTTTAGAAGAGATGAACATAGTTTAAATCACCAAGCTGAGAGAATTGAATAATGAATTCTGGACTTTTAGTTTCTCAATTTAGATAGAAGAAAGAAAAATGAAAATACAGAATAAAAGGAATCACACACTATGAGAGGAAACGAGACTCATAACACCACCAATTAGAATCTTTTCATAAAAAGTCGCAAAATCTACCTCTACACCCATGTATTCATTCCAGCCCCAAAGATTTATAAAGTTTTCCTACACAGAGGGCAGGCTCCTCTTTTATCCATGCTTCTATACTCTTGAGGCCAAGCATATATAGAGGAATTTCATATGGAATTTAAAACGTTCTGACTTCCTCATAATTCTAAAAATAGATACAAGTTACAAAAAGGAAGAACAATTATATTATTTAAAGGGACTATTAGTAATCAGTCTGTCATATCAGGACTCCCTTCTCTTAAGCCGACATCTATCCAAAAATATCTGAAATACACCAGAATTTTACCTGAGGATTCACCTCAACTTGGCGATTTCCTCCTCCAGGGTACTCCACCAATCGAAATTTTCCCCGAGGCTCTCTATCATCTCAATTTTGGCCTCTAATTTCCACCTTTTTCTCCTCTTCTTCTTTGCAGCTGGGTGGCAAGTGTTGTCTGTGAGTTCATTTATGACAAGATCCCTCATAATGGGGTTCAATTTTACTCTCAACTCTATCTCAGTTTCAGGTTCGGTGTGAAATTTAGTCGCCATCATCTGCAAGACCCATCTTTCATTCTTACTTCTTGACCTGCCTGGTACCTTAGTTGAGAACCCAGTCGCGCTAGACACCATTTGAAGAGTATTATCCATGCCTTTCGGACTTCACAGAGACCTTGATTTGGCCACCCTTTGATTTTATAGAATTTAGGAGCACAAGCCGAGCTTGTTTTTCTTACGCATAAGATGACAATTTCCCAGAATAGGATAAAATGATTCATATCTGAGATTTGATGGTTTGTGTACTTTACTCACGAGTTACTGTCACATTACCTTGGTGTGCCACGCTTCATCAATCCACTTTGAATGATGATCTTTGAGTTAGTTATGCGGTGGAATCCTTTTGTTACGTCATCCGGGAAAGTCCCTGGACAGGTGATGTGAGGTGATCTGACCAACTGCCATTCTCCCCGTGAGCTATCGACATGACATTTTTAACCATGTGACATCAGGGCCATAGGCAAAGTGGTTTCAGGAAATCCACCATCTTCCCCGATGCATGTGTAAGAGCACCACACGTTCCCCGTCGAAACCAGAGTAGTTTTCCCCATTCCTCCTTCGCGATGTTAAGTTTCGTGCTATTTGTTTGTAGATTGAGATTCTTCAATATTGATGGCCCTCCAAGCTAATCCCTTCTCACTTCTACTACATTTGTTCATATGCCGCAGAATATAGCCGAGCGCCCTAAACTATCGTGCCTCTACTGTGCTATAGCATCTCGCTAAACTTCCGAAGTTTTTAGATCCCGATAAAAATTGTTAGGGTGATAACAGTCATGACGAAGCAAAACTGGACACTAATGGGAAAATCTAATTTTATCTGTTCCCCTATCAAGATTAGGATGGATAATCAGAAGGAAATAAGACCCTTTGGTAGATTGCAACATGTCCCTGTGGACATCGATGGAGTAAGGATGTTTGTATACTTCGAGGTAATTGAGATAGTTGATGATAGTTGTCCTTACCCTGTGTTGTTAGGAATTGATTGGGATTTCAATAATTCCACTGTGGTCGATTTAAGGAAAAGATGAATAATGTTTGAATGATATGGCCTTAGGGTCATTACACCTTTAGGTCCCGATGAAGGTCAATGATATATAGAGCCCATCAGAGAAAAAGACCATGCATATGAACTAGAAAACATATACAAATTAACATCCAGACAATAGGATTACATTAATCCTACAGAAGATGGAAATCTGAGCTGGATAAGTGACAATGCATGTTCATCAAACTCAGAAGAAGCATTGGAGAACTGGCAGAACAAAATGTATGAAGTATCTACAAGGAGAATCGCTAGATTAACAAGAGAAGTACGTTGGATCGACACAACAGTAAGTAACTTACCCACCTTTGATGATTTGAATCCCTTAGAAACCTTCTTGTCACACTTTGAGGAAAGTGTACCAACACAACAACACTTGTTGGCAATGGAAGAGTCCTTCAAATCAACACCAACAATATGGTGGGGGACACACAAAAACAACATTACAGAATGGGTACAATGTCATACTCTGATGACAGCGCAGTTCTCAGTGCAAGTATAAGGCTATGAAGTTCAGTACATAGGTTGAAGTTGTTCGAAGGACCATGTGCGAAGTTGAGAGGAAGCATGGAGAAACATTCCTCAAGAGAAGTGGGTGCCAAATTCATTAAAACGCTAGACACAACCCCTATCAACTAGTACCTTCAAGCAAAGTTGTGCCTCGTCACTACAAATTGGGAAGGTATGACTCAGAACTTTGTCACTACCTTTTTGTTCGAAAGCCAATATCCTACAATAGATCAAGCATTATAGATTGTAAGACAAAAAGTATTTGATGAGGGACCTACCCTCCCTTTGGAATAAGAAGAGGACGAATGGACTGTGCCCCTCCAAAAACTACAAGGTCATTACAATATCAATGTTGATGAAGACAATGATCCTAGGAAGGTGAACATCATAGAAACAAAAGGCCAGAGAGATATGGAAGGACCATGAGTTGAGAAACCATTTATTGGATAGCCGATCAAGATCAAGAAAGTCAATATTGGAACAAAGCAAACACCGAAGCTTGCAAATGTTGGAGATTATTGGGATGCTGCGACTATTGACAAGATCACAGAGTTACTGCACAAATATCAAGACTTGTTTCCAACCAAGTTCACTGATATGAAGGGAATTAAAGGGCGTATGGGAGATATGAGGATCCCTTTGAAACCATATGCAATGCCAGTAAAACAGAGACCCTACATATTGAACCCTAAATATAAAGAGAAAGTGAAGATTGAGCTCGACAGAATGCTGGAAGCAGGGATTATAGAACCTGTCAAAGAATTAGAATGGATTAGCCCTATGGTGGTAAAAGAAAAGAAGACAAGAGAGATCAGGATATGCGTAATATCAAGAAGATGAACCATGCCTATTTGCATGACCCTTTCCCTACGCCATTCACTGATGAAGTTCTAGATAATGTAGGAGGCAAACATGTATATTCTTTTACAGATGGATTTTCAGGATACCATCAGATCTGGATTGCCAAGGAAGACTTCCATAAGACCACATTTACAGAAGAATGGGGATCCTACCAGTATACAGTGATGTTTTTTGGATTGAATAATGCCCCATCCATATTTTCCAGGGTGGTGGTCGAAGCATTCAAGGAGTTTCGACATAAGTTTCTAGAAGCATACTTTGATGATTGAATTGTCTTTAGTTTATTGAAAACTCATATTGAATGTTTAAGGCTAATGTTGGACAAGTGCATGCAATGTCAGAGTGCCTTAAACCCGAAGAAGTGCATTTTATTTTCACCATTTGGATTTTTTTTAGGTCATATTGTGTGCAAGCAAGGATTGCTAGTAGATCAATCTAAAATTGCCATTATAGTTGATCTACCCCCTCCTACTTCAGTCAAACAGTTGCGCACTGCATTGGGACACATTGGATATTACAAGAAGTTCATTAAAGCCTATGCCCATATTACAACACCCATGGAGAAGCTTTTGAAGAAAGACTATTAATTTCTCTGGACAGAAGAATCCCAGCAGAGCTTCGACACACTGAAACAGAAAAGGGTTACTGCACCTATTCTAGTTTTCCCAGATTGGAGCAAGGATTTTCACGTGCATGTCGATGCATCTTCTATTGCATTAGGAGTTGTGTTAGCACAACCCGGAACATGAGATATTGACCATCCGTTAGCTTTTTCTAGCAGGAAATTGTCAACAACTGAGATTAATTACACCACTACTGAAAGAGAAGGGTTAGCCATGGTGTATGTGTTGTAGAAGTTCTGCTACTACTTGCTAGGAGGACACTTTAAAATGTTTATCGATCACACTGCACTGAAATACCTAGTTAGCAAGTCAGTGCTGGGGGGAAGAATATGCATATGGATTCTTCTATTTCAGGAATATGATTTTGAGATCGTGGTTAAGCCGGGAAGAATGAACAAAGGTCCTGACCACTTATCGAGGTTGGAACATGGAGAAGAGCCTACTAGTTTGGAGGATACACTGTCGAATGCACAACTTCTAGCCATTAGTAATATTGATGACCACTTCACAGATATAGTCCAGTTCCTGTCAACATGAATAGCACCTAGTGAGTATACAATCACCCAGAAAAAATAGCTAGTAGTGCGTGCTGCAAACTTTTCACTTATAGCTGGACAACTATAAGGGATGGGACCTAATGAGATACTGAGGAGGTGTGTTATGGAAGAAGAGCAATTGTTGATCCTTGTTGAAGCTCATGAAGGCATTGCAGGAGGACACTACATAGGGAAAGAAATTGTGCAAAATATTCTTAGGGATGGCCTTTGGTGGCCTACTCTACACAAAGATGCTAAGAACTATTATAGAGCCTGCGATGTATGCCAAAGAGTTGGGAAACCATTCAGAAGAGATGAAATGTCATTAGCACCACAACTGACCTTACAAGAATTTGAGAAATGGGCCATTGACTTCGTGTGACCTATTAACCCACCAGGAAAGCACACAGGAGCAAAGTACATAATCACTGCGACAAAATACTTGACTAGATAGGCTGAAGAAAGAGTAGTTAAGGACTATAGTGCCACTACAGCTACATGCTTCATATTTGATGACATCATAACTAGGTTTAGATTTCTGAAGATCCTTATGAGCGATCAAGGCACACATTCCATCAATAAAAAATTTGAATCCTTGACTGAGGAATTTGTAGTCCATTATCAGAAGAACACACCTTACCATCCACAAGCGAACGAGACAGTTGAAGCATTCAAAAAAATCTTAAAGACAATGCTCACGAATATTTGTAGTATCAATAGAGATGACTGGGATTTAAGAGTACCAACAGTACTTTGGGCCTATAGAACCACTTGCAAGAAGGTAACAATGAAGATCCCCTTTAATTTGGTGTATGGTCTCGAAGGTGTTGTCCCAATCGAATATTTCATACCGAAATTAAGAATTGTTGCCTTTACAGATATGGACGACACTGACATTGTTTGAGATAGGCTTGAACAGTTGGTCAAACTAGAAGAAGACAGATTTATTGTATAGTACTGGTATATGATAGTAAGTTCATGAAGCATCCTAGGAAGTTTACAATGCATTGGCTTGGGCCATATGAGGTTGCCTATGTTACAGAAGGAGGAGTTGTGCAGTTGAAGACTTTGAGTGGAGAATGGAAGGAAGGTTTGGTGAATGGGAGCTGGTTGAAATTATATTATGAAAACCAGCTTCCTCGTAGATATCAATAAAATCATGAGGAAAAGGTTCTAGGTACCAGGTGCAATGGAAACTAGGTACCAGACACATAAAATACAGTATGCACAAGGAAGGAAGGGAGGAATATAACTGAAAGCATAAGCTTCCCTGCACAGTTTGAAGTCAAAGTAAAACAAGAAGTTGATATCTAAAGTTCCTTGGGATGAGTCACAGGTGAGTGTTGGGGGCCTATTGGCCCTTGGTTATGGAAGCAAGAGAATATCAAGTAAGAAAAGGAAAAATTTGAACTGCTCGGAAGACACAATGACTGTTATTGGATCGAAGTGAGCAAAAGAGAAGAAAATATGGAGCGAAGTAAAAGGAAGCAATACATTGGATGAGGAGATCGAGGATGACATATCAGCAAGGAAGATCGATCATGGAAAAATCAACAAGCATAAAAATCCACTATTAGATGCTTTGGAGCACCGTGCAAGAAGGAAGGAAAGACAGGTTGGCAAAGTTCTAAAAATGTGAGTTAAGTTGACCTAGGGTTTTAGACACCTAGGGTTTTGGTATCCAGGGTTTTGACACTTAGGTCTTGACCTAAGGCTATCGGTTACCTATTTTAATGTATAAATAGAGGTTTAAAGGACTTAGGATGGGTTGATACTAAGTTGGTTGAGGATTCATTACTATTGTGTAATCGAGTGAGTACTATTGTGTGAGAGAGAAGTGTTGAGTGTAGAGCCTTCTAGTATTGTAAGATCTTCAGCTGGGTGTGGAGATCAAACCTGTAGCTGGGTGCATAGGGAGAGGAGAGATAGAGAGGAGAAGAAAGAATATTTTCTAGCTGAGAGCATAGAAAATAACTATATGCTTCATCTTAGTATATTATAAAGCAATTTTTTGTGGACATAGCCCTAGAGAGAGGGTGAACCACATATATCTTGTTTTGTGTGTGTGATTGATTCTTTGTTATTTGCATTACTGTGTTAGATCTAATAGATAGTTGTGAGGAGTAGATATGAGCTAGTAAGTGATATATAAATGTTGTATTGTTCTTGTATTGGATCCACTTGATATCCCATTTGGTTGTAGACATCTTTGTCTTGCAACCCCCCCATAGCTACTTCAGGTGAGATTGCATCTGCTTCGCAGGTGTTGCCGAAAGGGCCAGTAGTTAGAGATTGTTGGTGCACTCTTGGAGCTAAACCCTAGGTCTGCCCCTGTGCCAACAAGGGGTATGCACAGGTCACTGCATCGATGGAGAAATTTTTCAAGAAGAATACTATATTCCAGTGGAATGAGAGTTGTCAACAAGGATTGGACACCCTGAAGGAGAATATGGTCACAGTACTCATATTAGTCTTTCCGTATTGGGAGAAGACATTCCATGTGCATGTAGATGCATCATCCATATCCCTGGGAGTTATTATGGTCCAACCAGGAGCAGGGGAGTTGGACCATCCCATAGAATTTGCAAGAAGAAAAATGTCAAACTTCAAGAAGAACTACAACACTACAGAGTGATAAATTATGGCAATGGTGTATGAAATTCAAAATTTCAGGAATTACCTACTTGGAAAACATTTTAAGATGTTCATAGATCATTCAACCCTTAAGTACCTAGTCAACAAGCCAGTGTTGGGGGGGAGAATTTTTCAATGGTTACTATTGTTTCAAGAATTTGACTTTGAAATCATAGTTAAACCAGGGAAGTTAAACACAGGACCTAATCACTTTTCAAAGGTCACCAATGGCGAGGAGCCTACAAACTTAGAGTATACCTTCCCCGATGTGCATTTATTTTTAGTCCAGATTGCAGAGGATTATTTTGCTGACATTATTGAATATTTAAGTACAGGGACTGTGCCACAGGAATTTAACACTGCGCAGAGGAAGAATTTGGTTGTCTGAGTAGCTGACTACCAGTTGATCGCAGGGCACTTATATAAAATGGGGGTAGAAAACATATTGAGAAGGTGCACGTTGGAACACAAAAGGCCTAGGATACTGGCAGAATCCCATGAAGGAATAGCGAGAGGACACTATGTAGGAAAAACTACCATGCAGAAGGTATTGTGCGCAGGATTATGGTGGAAAACTGTTCATCGATATGCAAATGAATACTATCAACAATGCAATTTTTTTTAGAGGGTTGGCAAACCAAACAGACAAGATAAAATTCCCTTAAACCCACAAGTAACACTACAAGTGTTTGACAAATGGGTTATTGATTTTGTTGGGCCAATTCACCCACCCACAAGAAGATCAGGGCATGATACATCATCACTGTGACAAAATACCTCTCAATATGGGAAGAGGCAACACCAGTTAAAGATTGCAACGCAAGGACAACAACACACTTCCTATTTGAACATGTGCTCACCAGATTTGGATGTCCAAGGATCCTGATGAGTGACCAAGGCACTCACTTTATCAAAAACACTATTAGAGATCTGACCGAAGAATTCAAGGTCCACCATCAGAAAATTATGAAATACCATCCTCATACAAATGGAACAGTGGAAGCCTTCAACACGATTCTAGAGAATTCCCTAACCAAGTTTTGCAATGTCAACAGGGATGACTGGGATTTGAAGATACCAACAATATTATGGGAATATAGAACTACCTGTAAGAAGATGACATGGAAGACACCATTTAGATTGGTGTATGGAAAAGAAGCAGTGGTTCCATTACAATTATTGTTACCAAGTCTATGTGTCGCATAAATTACAAACATGACAGAGTGAGGCACAGTACAAGAAAGGTTAATTTAGATGATGAGCATGGAAGAAGATAGGATTCTAGCAGGTTTTCACCAAGAAGTACAAAAAGCAAGGGACAAAGTTTGGCATGGCTGACATATCAAGAGAAAAATTTTCAAGGAAGGAGACATTGATAGGGAAGACACCATTTAGATTGGTGTATGGACAAGAAGCAGTGGTACCATTAGAATTATTGGTACCAAGTCTATGTGTCACAACAATTACAAACATGACAGAGT
Source organism: Picea mariana (assembly GCA_032191745.1). Taxonomy (NCBI): domain Eukaryota; kingdom Viridiplantae; phylum Streptophyta; class Pinopsida; order Pinales; family Pinaceae; genus Picea; species Picea mariana. The sequence continues at coordinate 40,633 of JASDQU010738423.1, read as the reverse complement.
GAAGCATAATACAAGAAAGGTTAAGTCAACTGATGAGCATGGAAGAAGATAGGATTCTAGCAGGATTTCACCCAGAAGTGAAAAAATCAAGGGACAAATTTTGGCATGACTGACATATCAAGAGAAAAATTTTCAATGAAGGAGAGATAGTCCTACTATATGAAAACAAGTTTATTCAACATCCAGGAAAGTTCTGAATGCATTCGTTGGGATCATATGATGTCAAAACTATCACAGACGAAGGAGTTGTACAATTGAAGGATTTGGAAGGAAAATAATTGAAGGGAATGATCAATGGGAGTCGATTAAAGTTGTAAAAGGATAATCAACCACCCACAACATGAAATTCACCACGCAGTAAGAAAAAAAAAACTGCGCGCGCAGGTGAGCAAATTTGTGGGCGAAAAGGAAAAGAGTTTACACGCACAAGTCATTGAGTTAGCGTGAAAAAACAATAATATCGCACTAGAAGAAAAGGGTATACAATCCAAGGACTCCGCACGCTTAAATATCGTAATGTGATAGAAAAAGGACCAATGGTCGGAAACCGCGACAATTCAGAAAATGACAGTTGTGGAATTCAAGTGCCAACTAGCAGCGACGGTTGAAATTGCGACAGTCCATACACAGAGGTAAAGAATGTTGTGCGATGGAAAGGGAAAAATCTAAAAACACAGAGCACATGACAATTATTAATAAGTACAATGGTACCAAATGCAGGACACATTGCCAAAAGTGAAAACGGGACAATTGTCAATGTGGAACAGTTGTCACTTCGTTGTTGCGCTATAAAGTAGAGAAAAGGGGGGAAAGAAAAGCATTTTGTCAATTTATAAGGAGAATAACATAGAGTCGATTGAATGAGTGATATAGAAATAATTCGACTGAGCATCCATGGAGTTCGCAGATTTACATCCTAGACCTCGTCGCAATGTCACCACCACGAGTTGGAGAGCCAGGAAGGGCCGACATGAACACGTGAAGTATTTCTCACACGATAGACGCAAGGGAGAAAGAGGTACCTATAGTGGCGGATGTGGATGAACTCCACACACCATAGTATGAAACAAGCCCAATGATGGTAGAGTAGGAACAAAACCCAATGCAGGAGGCTGGGCAGATGGAGGAGGACACAGAGAGAACTAAGTTTGACACCTGGAGGGGAAAAGGGCCACATAGCCATGAACCAGAGGTAGGACATGTAACAGTACACGAGGGTGTATCAGAGGTGGGGCCTCATACCCACAAGCCAAACAAAAGGGAAACGTTGAGAGAATCACACACAAAGGGTCCCAGTCACAAGTAGAAGGGACCGTGGTTTTTCCAAAGATTCAGAGAAGGCTGTGCGTAGACGATGACATGGTCGGCGGAGTGACTTCCATAAAATACTCTGACCATGATGTGGTGGATTTCATCAAATATCCAGACCTGGTGCCCCAAAAATACTTGGAAATCAAGGGCGAAGGTTCATCGGACATGCCACTATTAGAGCCGGTGCAATGGATTCTTGGGATGTACAACAAAAGCACCATGAATTTACTGGATGTCCTACATTTTTGGAGGGGGAAACATATTAACACCTAGGTCAAGAAACTGCTTGCATTAGTGAATGACGATATTTTATGGATGGATAGGTTAGTGCCTATCACTGTGGACCTCATTGCAAAAATCACAACGCTACCCACAGATGGGGGAAGTCCAGAACAATAATTAGAGGATAAGACCAGAGCCAAGGCCATTTTGAATGAAATCAAGGCCAAGTATGGCACAGAGCGCGGTAATAGGGGCATCATGATCGGTGACATCAACGATCCTGCAACAAGGTTTTCCACCAGACTCCTCAAATGCAAACTAATGTGCAAGTGTCACAAAGAGGAAGTACCAGTCGGTGTGGTCTCCACCGCCGCACAATGTGAAAAGGGAAGTTCAATGAGCTGGGGCCCATACCTTCTGAATTCATTCTTGGAGGGTTGTAAGGACACACAGGACTGGGACTATGAGCTCCACTACTTGTGGTTACTCATCCTCATTGGCATCATTGGCTGGAAGGAACCGATCTATAGAAAGTATATGGAGAGACCAAGGAAATGTGGCACAAAAATATATGTATCATTACACAGGAGCATAGACCCCAAGAGAAAGAAGACAAACACAAATGTATTTGCAAGGTATTTTGTAGAAATGTAGGACCTTATTGCGGATACATGGTACATTTCACCAGAGACTGTATAGGAGTTTGGACAGGTTGTAAACTTCAGGGCAACACGCCATATCTTATGGATGTAAGAAAAGAGAGACAAAGCCAAAGAATGGATACAACTCAACTACTGTGTCACGCCTAAAGAAATCTAGAGAGAGCTCTGGGAGTGGCCCAAAGAATGGAAGGTACTGGAGATTCCAAATGCAGTACCAAGCTCACAATCTCATATGCAGGGAAGACCAGCCCCAACGTACCAAATAGGTACCAATGGGGCTAGGACTAAAAAGAAGAGTAACCAAGGCCAAGACGGGGGAAGAAGCCCAGATAAGAAGAAACCAAAAACATAGAACATACTACTAAGGGGGTCTAAATAGGCTCCACTCCATGCAAAAAATCCACCAATACACTGAATGGAAGAGGTACGCACGAAAGAAACAGGCACAGGGACACGAGAAATCCCTAAGGAGGAAGAAAAAGAAGCAGGAACCCAGGAGATTCCCAAGGCAGAAGAAACAGGGCCAACCACTGTCATAGATACCTGGAGGCCCACTAGCCCAGAACCATCATCCACCTAGGAGAAGCGGCCAGGGGAGCAAACTGGTCGTGGTTGAAAGAAGACAAAGGCCCACAAGCCACAAAGCCATATATCACTAACCTCAGATTATGTGGAGTTAGTTTCAACAACAATCGAGGAGAGACTTGCCGAAGTATGGGAGAATGCAGAGAAGAACAGGCCTTCAATTGCAGATCAAATACAAGAGGTAAAAACTGCACTGGAGAAGCTAAGGATCAGGGCAGCATAGGCACCAAAAGAAACACCCATGCAGGCTAAGGAAGGAGTGTCAGTGTCTGAAACGGTGCAATTTGCAATGCAAGCAAGCGCCAATTTCATCATCATGCCTGAGATGATGTTCCTTGATGAAAAAACAACATAGAAACCTCCAAATTACATCGAGATGTTCGACGTGTGATTGGCCAATATTCCAACAAAGGTGTTTTATAAACTTTAGGTAAGCATTGTGCAAGAGATTCAGTATAGAGCAAGAGAGGACACGACGAACCTACAGGTAGCCCTGACAGAAAACATCTTGATGAAGGAACCCCTCAACATTGAAGCGCAACATAAAGAGAGAGTGCAACAAAAAGTGGATAAAATGGAGAATCATATCCACATGTTGTTTCAATAAATTCTTGAGAACACAAATGAGAAGACTCTCCAACAATATAAAGAGAAAATTAAAGAGATGGAGGAGCATGTCACACCCACTACTCCCCCATAAGTTAGAGTGCAATGAGAACAGGAGGCAACAATATCTATGGAGGCCATTGGCCAAAGAATACAGACAGTCATTGAGCTATCAGAAAATAACACACAACTGTGGACTCACCTCCTAGAGGATGGAAGCCTCTAGGAACTACAAGAGAAGGAAAATAAACTCCACGCAACAATGGCAGAAGTGAAGCAACTACAGAAAACCATGTCATTGTCAGAGAAGATCAAGACTACCACTGAATTGAAGTCTCTGCAGTTGGAAGAGAAAGCATTGCAAGCTCAGAAGAGAGAAAGACAGGCATTGTTGGAGCCCCTGCAAGAAAAGAGAGAGAAACTAGTTATGGAGACTGACGTAGCTAAGAAGAGCATTGAGCAGATCAGATCCAAGGGGGGAGAGATGATACAGTCTTTTATCATAGAGTAGGTGGTCACCGCTATGGATGAAAAGAGCATTCAGGCTCACCAGCAATGTCAGCGGATAATGGAAATGTATGACACACTGCAGCAGGCAGTATCAAAAGTAGGAGAAAAGTAGTGACATTTGCATAAGTCAGGGAATGACTCGGGATGAGTCATAATGTTAGTGTTGGGGGCCTTTTGGGTATAGGCACATTTAAGGAAAAGGCACAGCGTAGAGGAAAGATAGTTGGCAGAAATGCATGCAAGGTGCGCATGCAAGAATATGGGAAAGAAAGATAACTAGCAGGAAAAGCAGTGGACGAAAGGAAAATGTGCATGCAAAGGAGGAAAGAGCGCAAGGCCAACATGAAAGAAGACCTAACTAGGTTAGGGTTTTGGTAAGAGAATGTAACAGCTGATGAACCCAAAGTAGATATAAATAGACACCTAGGAGGTCTAAAGGGGTTTTTTTTTTTCATAAAGTGTTACTCGCATGAGAAGGAGTAACTATTTTGTAACAATATTGTAATGTGATCTAATATTGTAAGATGTGGAGATGTAGGGAATCAGAAGGGTAGATCTTGAGAGTTATATCACAAGCTGAGGAGACTGGTGTGTTCTAGTCCACCTCATCATAGATCTCAACCCGACAGAGGATTAGTTGTAAAGTGCGTGACGTTGTAGTTTTGGAACTACCATAATAAAAGAGGTTGAGAGCCATATCTTTGTGGACGTATCCCCGAAGGGGGTGAACCACGATAAAACTTGTGTTATGTGATTGAAT
>JASDQU010738423.1:2948-20148 GCA_032191745.1 Picea mariana | reverse complement strand
CCAGACAAAATTTACAGAGTGCTAACAATGACATTGACCTCTGACCCTAAGTTGATGTATCAAGTAACACAAGAGATCCCTCTCTGAGTTGAGCAAGCTAGTGCCTTAGCTCTAAAGCCGGTTGAAACAGTTACCTCTGTCATCTATCTATTCAGCCTGACATAATTTACAGAGTGATAACATTCTGGCATCATTGTCGAGGATGAAATTTAAAAATTTTCCCTGGGAAGAATGACATGGTTGAGTTCTAGGGTCTGAGAGCAGCGAACACTTAGGAACACATTGGCTGTATTCCTGCTCTGGCGACTCCACTTCAGGTCAAAGGCGACTCCACTGATAAAAGAATATTGAATTTCCAAAAGGTGACCCTTCTCTCAATACTTCAAGAGAAACACAAAAACTTCACTGAAAGATGAAACCCCTTGACAGGGGCAAGGAAGGGCATCATGAGGGAAAATAGGTACTCAAAATGGGACCTCTTACAAAGCATTTTACTTTTCATTTTAAGTTTCCTCTGCTCCTTCCTTGAAAATGCCAAATGAAATTTGTTTTACCTATTGTATCTTAATAATGATCATGAAAGACTTAAAATTATATTTCCTCCTCTATACGTTGCACATGCATACCCTCACCTTGTCGATGGTTCTGATAAAAAGGTTTTACCTAGGCCACGCAATGACAATGACCAAGTTGATGAATCCCGTGAGACTTAGACCAATGTCTCTCCCACTGTTCTTGGCCCAACACCCCCTAAGGCCCGACATAGATATATACCCTTAAAGCTAACCCAAACCCTTCATGATTTCCCTCCAAATTACTATGAGTTCCTACCTGTGCTCGACGAAGAATTGGGTATCATATCTGCTGAGAAGCACATTCAAGGGTTTGAGCATTTAATAGATTTATTCGAGATTGACCATGTTGATGTGTGTATGAGATTTTTCTCTCAATCCTTGAAAGGAGACACCAAACACTGGTTCAAAGACTTACACCCAGAAACCATCAGCTCATGGGTGGAATGAAGAAGGTTTTTTTTAATTTTTGGGGCAAGGAGAAATCCTTAGAGATGCAACTCACTGAGTTTTACACCTTGAAAAGATGCAACAAAGAATCTATTTCTATATTCAATAGAAAGTTCTCTAGCATCTATTATAATTTGTCCAAAGAAATTCAACCCTTTGAAGCTACTGCCATGCTCCATTATGCAACTTCTCTTCATCTAGATTTTTCTTTCCTCCTGATGGAAAGAAGACCTGGGTCCTTACAACAAATGTTAAGTGATGCTCAGGAAATTCAACACAACATCCAAGCATGTAAACAAACCCAAAATGAGGGGTTGAATGTTCAAGTACATGAAAGTGAATATGAACAGAAAATAGTTGATTGGAATCTTGAGCATAGAATTGACAATATCATAGGTCCTCTTGAAGTTTCCAATGCTATTTTGCAAAAAATTACATCCCACTTGTTGAAATAGGAGGTGTTGATCCATGCCATGATGAGCAGAGGGCTGATCAGTTTATGTATTCATTTGTAGATAGTCAAGAATATGAGTGTGAAAAATAGCTTGTTGAAGAACAGGTTGATGTTCTAAGTTTGTTCTTGTTAGATGACATGGAATATGTTAATGATTTGCCTATATATGATGAATACGATGATTACTATGTTGACCCCCTGGAACAATCAACCACATGTTCTCTATTAGAAAATGTTCCTTTTCAGCAGTATAATGAAAGCAATTAAGTTTCATATCACAATTACAAAGAAGAAAGTATTGAATCAACTAAAGGGAATTCCTTACCTCTATGCTTTTCTTCTTTCAAATTGATGAAAGAAAATCCTAAAATCATCATCGAAGAAAAATAATCTATGCTTTTGCAAAGCCACGCTAGATCATGGAGCAGAATGACAAGATGTCACAACATTCTTTTTATGCGCTTGAATACCCTATTGCTTGCGCTGAAATACAACCATATGTTGGAAATGAAGTTGAAGATGGTTTCAAATCAAGTAGGACAACCCTACCATTATGTTTTGCTTCTTTCGAATTATTGAAGAAAAAATTGTAGTATCTCATGACAGGGATCCTCCAAGCATGAATGGAGTGGTGATAATAATTCTATGGACAATCACATAAAGGGTCATGTCAGCTCAGATTTGCAGTCTATGTTCAGCTATCAAACTGAAAAGGAAGAAGAAGTTGCTCCAGAAAGTATTGTTCAAGGTCATTTTCTCCATCTCGAAATTAGTATGGATTCTCAACGTGAAAAGGTGTTTCAGAGTATTTTCTCTTCCCTTGAGAATGACATCGTGGTTAAATTTTTAAGCAACATAGACATGGATAAAGATTCTGGAATTGCATCTATGGAAGTTTCCAACAATAAAGAAACAAATGACATAGATGAAGCAGTGTATGCCATTTGTCCATCAGAAACACATAAAGATAATGAAGAGGCAATGGTTTTATTCAAGTCATTTGGAAATCAGGGTTTTGAAAATCCATCCACAGGAGCTCTAGACTGTGAAGTAGTGCATGAGAAGGAACTTATTTCTATTTATTCACTGAAAATTCAAAGTGGTTGTCGTCAAAACAATTTCCAAAAATTTAATGAAACCACATTAGAGTTGTTTGATGAACAAGAGAATAGCCTTGGTGCATATTATATGGCTGTCATATTTGAATATGTTCAAGAATATATGAATATTTTTGTTGATATGCATGGCCAAGTAGAAAAACCTATCATTGCCATTTCATTCGAAGATGTTCTCAGAACAGAAGAAATAGAACAAAAACAACTAACACTGATGAAAGATACTTTCCTTTCGGGTTTTGCTCATCAGGGGAAAATGGTTTTTCATGATTTTCAAGATCTGATGGCCATACTATTATAGTCTTTAGTGAAGGATGAATTTGCTTCATTCATAAGCTCATATTTTGGATTCAATTTTTTTTTTCAGCCACCATCCTTTACGTTTTTCTACCAGCTTGAGAAAAATGTGAACAAAGGAAAATTAGGGAGCCAATTTCTTGATTGGATGCATTGGCACTTTAGCATCACTTGAGAGAGTGGTCATCCCAGTAGTTTTAGGGTAGGTATGGATGTGAAAATAAGCTTGTAGGTCAAGTATTTTCCATTTTGAGTTTTCTAGCACTAGATACAGTCAATTTTCAATAATGCACTCGGACGTCCCCCATGCAGTTGGAAGCAGTGCACAAATCTTGGTAGGAGTAGGAAACACACATGTTTTGGGGAAAAACCCCATGGATCAGGAACCAGGTCTATGAGTTATTTTCTACCTCGTTGGGAGGATAGAATCCCCAGTTGGAGCCAATGTTATCACCCTAACAATTTTTATCGGAATCTAAAAACTTTTGAAGTTTAGCGAGACGCTATACCACAGTAGAGGTGCGATAGTTCAGGGCGCTCGACTATATTCCACGGCATATGAATGAATGTAGTAGAAGTGGGAAGGGAGTAGCTCAGCAGGCCTTCGATATTGAAGAATCTTATATCTACTATTGAAGCCTACATTGGACAAACAAATAACACGAAACTTAACATCGCGAAGGAAGACTGAGGAAAACTACTCTGATTTTGACAGGGAACCTGTGGCGCTCTTACACACACATCGAGGGAGACGATGGATTTTCCAAAACCACTTTTCCTATGGCTCTGATGTCACGTGGTTCAAAATGGCATGTCGATAGCTTGTGGGGAGGATGGTGGTTGGTCAGATCACCTCACATCACCGGTCCGGGTACTTTCCCGGATGACATACCAAAAGGACGCCACTGCATAACTAACTTGAATCTCATCATTTGAAGTGGATTGATGAAAAATGCCACACCAAATTACTGTGACAATAATTCATGAGCAAAGTATAGAAACCATCAAATCTCAGATATGAATCATTTTATCCTATTATGAGAAATTGTCATCTTATGCATAAGAAAAATAAACTCGGCCTGTGCTCCTGAATTCTGTAAAGTCAAAGGGTGGCCAAATCAAGGTCTCTACAAAGTACGGAAGGCATGGATAATACCCATAAAATGGTGTCTGGCACGACTGGGTTCTTAGCTAAGGTACCAGGTAGGTCAATAAGTAAGAATGAAAGATGGGTCTTGCAGATGCTTGCGACTAAATTTCATATTGAACCTGAAACTGAGACAGAGTCGGGAGTAAAATTAAACCCCGTTATGAGGGATATTTTCATAAATGAACACGCAGACAACACCTTCCACCCAACTGCAAAGAAGAAGATAAAAAGGAGGAAATCAGAGGCCAAAACAGAGAAGATAGAGAGTGTCAGGGAAAATTTCGATTGGTGGAGTACCCTGGAGGAGGAAATCGCCAAGATGAGGTGAATCCTCAAGTAAATTTTTTGTGTATTTCAGATATTTTTGGACAAATGTCAGCTTAAAATAAGGGATTCCTGATATAACAGACTGATTACTAATGGTCCCTTTAAATAATACAACTATTCTTTCTTTTTGTAACTTGTATCTGTTTTAAGAATTATGAGGAAGGCAGAATGTTTTAAATTCCATATGAAACTCCTCTATATATTCTTGGCCTCACAAGTATAGAAGCATGGAGAAAAGAGGAGCCTGCCCTCTGTGGAGGAAAAAATTATAAATCTCTGGGGCTGGAATGAATACATGGGTGTAGAGGCAAATTTTGGGACTTTTTATGAAAAGATTCTAATTTGCGGTGTTATGAGTCTCGTTTTCTTTCATAGTGTGTGATTCCTGTTATTCTATATTTTCATTTTCATTTTTCTTTCTTCTGTCTAAATTGAGAAACTAAAAGTCCAGAATTCATTATTCAATGCTCTCAGCTTGGTGATTTAGACTATGTTCATCTCTTCTAAACCATTTCAGAATTCATTACTATAATGCTCTGATAATAGTTGTGTCTTTCTTTTCTTCTGATACCATCTAAAATTTTCAAGCATAAACTCAAAAGTCACTTCCTCATTTAGCCTTTTCCTCTTGATCGTTTTCATGATTTGGAAATGCATCCTACATTCTTGACCCCATAGCCCAAAGGTCATCTTCAACTCTTCAACAACTTTATTAAAACCCCAAAACAAACTAATTCTAGCCATCGATTTCCATAGATGTATCAAGTGACACGAGAGAGCCCTCTCTGAGTTGAGAAAGCTAGTGCCTCAACTCTAAATCTGGTTGAAACAATTACCTCTGTTGTCTTTCTATTCAGCCGGACAAAATTTACAGAGTGCTAACAATGACATTGACCTCTGACCCTAAGTTGAGGACCACATAGTCTATATCATACTCTCCAATCTGAGCATTCAGGTGTAGTTCCTTATTTTTAGTTCTCTTCTTGGATAGTTGATTTACTTCTTTATTCACTAAAGGATCTAGCCTTCCTATCTCATACTGTCTGACCAAATTTTGCAGTTCTTGTATAGATTTCTCATCTTTAATAAACTCTATAAATGTATACAAGAAAGTGACAAGTTTACTTACCTGTTTTTCATCTTCGGGCGAAGCAGACTAATCAAATTCCAAAGGCATTCCACATTCTCTTACTTTTGGTCATGTCTTCGATGAAGAACCTTGGTCTCTTCTGAATTCTTGTCTTGCTTCCTCAAAAATTTGTTTTTCTTTCTTTGCATCAAAATTTTGTGTCTTCTCTGCAACTTTCCCGACTCCTGATTCTTCTATAGTCCTTCCTTGGTTCATTCTATCCTCTCCTGTAACAACACCTCCTCTAGTGATAACAGTGACTTCGGGATCTTCTCCACGAGGTTCTGCTTTGATTAATTGTATCTACGGGTTCTGCTGAGTTCCCAATCTCTCCTGAAGTTTATCCAACAATGTTGGACATTCCTCGATAACATGTTCAGAGAAATTTCAATAGAAGATTATCTGTCCTTGACCTCGATCAATACCTCCGCCTCTTCCTCTTCCTCTGAATCCATCGCGAGGGTTGAAATTTCATATCCATGGAGAATTATACTGTGTAGTGTTTCCTTCTTGTTGTACTTCACCTTGAATTTTGTATATATCTCTTGACCTTTCATGCATGAGATCGTAAGCTCTACAATCCCCATCATCATGTCCCACAGACTTACAGAATATGCAATACAAATTTGTGGGTGTCTGAACATATTTTTGCATGTAGTAGTACTCACCTGGGTGATGTCTATTTYTRCATACCTYGCACCAAGGTAGGGTAACTTGCTTCAAGGGGKTCAGAGCTCTAGAGGACAAGTATTCATGGAATAGGGGACAATGCTCCTTGTCATAGCCTTCTGATTTTCATCTGACATACCAGATGTATTCTCTTTTATCTTTTCCGTTGTCTTTCTTCATATCTTCGACCTGCAAAGACAAACTAGTTAGTTGACTCAAGATTTGACTCATATTGGAGTTGGATTCTCCTATTGGGGCTAATTCTAACTTCATGATGATCTCCAGTGCCTCAGACTGTGAATAAATCTTCTGTTGCATCAGAGGAAATCTAATATGTGGTAAGATAACAACAATGAACCATTCCTTGTTCTGCTCATCTAGAATTTGAAAACTCAGATGGTCTATCAATGTCTTAAATCTCTGATCGAACTCCCATACGGTTCAACTATTCTCTGATTGATTTCTTTCAGTTCTATAATGCACTGCGATTCTAAATTAGGTTTATTGAATTCATAAATTAGCTAAGTCTTAATGGTATTCAGTGGTTTATGTGTAGCTCCTTGGACAAATTTCATGTACCAACTCAGTGTGCGATCTCTTAGGGTAGTACTAAACATAGCTCGTTTGAAAGATTCGTTGGTGATATTATTAATACTCCACACAGCTTCACAGAGAAACCAATGTTGCTCAGGGTCTTTAGATCCATCTCCTCTAAAGGTGTGTAAACTCATATCGTCTATCATAGATATTACTAGGTTTCCTGATTGAGTATGTGGTGGACTACTAGTGGCAGTGCTCTGAGATCTCTGATTGCTTAATGTTGTTGAAACAACAATAGGATTAATAGTACTTACTTCGATTGTTGGCGCAATTCCTGAATCTTCTGGTTCTTCTCAACGAGGTTCCTCTATCCTAGAAGATTCTAAATGCTCTTAGTCTATCACATCTACCTCTTCTCCACTGTAGAAACCCTCTTCCCCATAGTTCTACTTAAATAAGTTTGCAAGATGAACTTCTTTGAATTCTCTCCCACTGCACGTATGTCCATTCTCTGTGTCGTTGTCGCTGTCTGAATTATTGAACATCATCCTTTTTGAATCCATCTAACTACTATATCTTCAAGATATTATTCTAATGCAATAGCATCTTGATCCTCAACTTCAGAAAATGTAAAAATTTTCCTCTGGGTCCGTTAAACAAATATCTCTCTACTTGGTTATACGATTCTACTCTATCAACAACAATCTCGGTGATATACCCTCCAATGGTGCTATCAAACCAGTGATCTACTGCTCATGACATGAAGTTATCACCTCTCTTGACCTTCTTGATCAGCCTCGATGTCCAAACCACAGGTGGCCTAGATATGATCTCAAATTGGGTATTTGCTAACCTAGCCAAAGAAAATATTTTATATATAAGTAAATATATATCTCACCAACCAATCCTCTGTACTAATATTAGGGTTCTTTTTCAGGGCTTCAGTGAAGTCCTTTTCTTGATCTTCTATCCACTTCTGAATCTCTGTCTTCGATGGAAACCACCTTGAAATTCCCTCAAGAAGATTCTCATCCTAGCAACAAAACCATTTGTTGGCACAGGAGAAGACCTGGGGTTCATCTCCAAGGGCGCACCAACAATACCTAACTACTGGCCCTTTCGGAAACACCTGCGAAAAAGATGCAATCTCACCCGAAGTAGCTATGGGGGGTTGTAGGACAGATATGTCTACAACCAAAGGGGATATCAAGTGGATCCAATACAAGAACAATACATCATTTATATATCACTTACTAGCTCATATCTACTCTGCACAACTATCTATTAGATCTAACACAGTAATGCAAATAGCAGTATATAAAATGACAAAGAACAGAGCATCAATCACACACACAACACAAGATATACATGGTTCACCCTCTCTCTAGGGTTACGTTCACAGAACTGTGATTTATAATATATTAATATGAAGCATACAATTTTTGTCTGTGCTCTCAGCTAGCAGGTCTTTTTTCTTCTCCTTTCTATCTCTCCCCTCCCTGCACACCCAGTTGCAGGGTTGATCTCCACACCCAACTGAAGATCTTACAATACAAGAAGTCTCTACACTCAACACTTCTCTCTCACACAATAGTACTCACTCAATTACACAATAGTAATGAATCCTCAACCAACTTAGTACCAACCCATCCCAGGTCCTTTAGACCTCTATTCATACATTAAAATAGCTCATTGATAGCCTTAGGTCGAGACCTAAGTGTCAAAACCCTAGATACCAAAACACTAGGTGTCTAAAACCCTAGGTAAACTTGACCCACATTTTTAGGGCTTCGCCAACCTATCTTTCCTTCCTTCTCGTGCGGTGCTCCAAATAATGTAATAGTGGCTTTTTCCGCTTGCTGAGTTGTCCATGATCCATCTTCCTTGTTGATCTTTCATCCTATATCTCCTCATCCAATGTCTTGCCTCCTTTTACTTTGCTCTGTCTTTTCTTCTCTTTTTCTCACTTCAACCCAGTAACAGTTACTGTGTCTTTCGTGCAGTTCGCAGTTCGCATTTTTCCTTTTCTTCCTTGATCTTCGCTTGATTTCATAACCAAGGGCCAACACCTTGTGATAAATTTTCTGTAATATCCTGAATTTCCCAATGTGGCCCGCAACTGGCACACTGATTTCGGTGGTGGTAAGTTCACAATTACTATAATATTCGGAGGATCCATGATCAAGCCTTGTCTGCATACTATGTGACCTAATAGAATTCCAAAGGGTGTTATAAATATATTTTTCTTAATGTTCGGGGATATTTGGCATTTCCTACATCTTACTAACATCAGCCTCAACACCTTGACATGATCCTTCAACAGGTTATACACTATCCAATCATCCAAATATACCTCTAGAAACTGATGGATGAATTCTTTGAAGGCAACAATGACTACTCTGGAGAAAATTGCTGGTGCATTTTTCAATCCAAAAGGCATGACTGTGTACTGGTAGGATCCCCATTCTATTGCAAAGGTAGTCTTGTGGCAATCTTCTCATGCTATCTTGATTTGGTGGTAGCCTAAGAATCCATTAGTGAATGAGTATGCTACATGTCCTCCAACATTTTATAGGACTTCATCTGTAAAGGGCGTAGGGAAGGGGTCATGTAGGAAAGAATCATTAAGATTTCTTAGATCTACACAGATTCTTATACCTCCTTTATTTTTATCTTGAACTACCATGGGCTTATCCACTCTGATTCTTCTACTGGTTCTAGGATTCCTTCTTCGAACATTCTGTCGATTTCTTCTCTTATTTTCTGCTTGTAGATGAGGTTCAATATGTAAGGCCTATGTCTGATAGGTCTTGCTTCAGGTTTGAGAGGGATATCCATATCTCCAAGTTCTCCTGCAATACCCTTCATTTCTATAAAGGTTGTTGGAAACAGGTCACTGTACTCACACAATAATTTTGTTATCCTTTCCACTGTTTGCTTGTCCTGGTAGTCTCTAATGCTGCCCATGTTGGGATTCTCAACTGTCCCAATGTTGACTTTATTCACCTTGATTGGTGCAAAAATAACTTCTGATTCTAGAGGTGGAACTTTCACTTCTCTTTCACCTTCAACCTCCTCAATCTAAATATCGTGTAGATTTTCTTAATCTAGTACTTCTTCCTGCACATGGTAGCATGACAACAGTTCTTTAACTGTCTGTCTGTTCCTCTCTTGTTATTCTGTTATGAGTTCAAATTTTCTTCCTTAATGAATATCACCCCTCTTATTTGTTTGAGGGTTGTGTCTATGTTGGGGTTCTCATGCACAAATGAGAAAGTGACTGTAAAGTTATGTTGTAGTATTGTCCAACTCGTAGTTCCTCCGCATAGATACTGGTACATATACCAGTTTGTTGGGATGCCCTCTAATGTGTGTACAAAATGATGAGGCCATTCCTCTAGGAGTGTCATTTTACACAACACTCTACACTTCTCCAAGTCTTCTGCTGGTGCCCCCTATCCATCATATATATGTTGTTGGTTGCTTCTTTGTTCTACACCAATCCTAATGTGCAGTAACCTCTTACATTGGTACTAGTCCTTGATTGTTTGTTTGTGTGTGCCCCACCATCTTGCAGGTGTAGCCTTAATTGCGATGTCGAGATCTAACAATATCTAACTATTTGATACTTCATCCTCATATCTCTTTAGTAATTCTTCCAAGTATTTGATTCCATGGAAACTTGGAGGTTCTCTAACTTCTATCCCAACCCACCTTACTGTGTGGTCTATTCTTGCACATATTCTAGTTGAGACCTCATGTAGGTGTTGCTGCCAATTCTCCAGACTAGTGTCTGAGTCAGAAGTACATGATGTGATACTTCTCTAGCTAAGTACACCATTAGAAGTTGGACTAATGTAATTTTCAGTGAACACGGTGGTCTAGTACAACTCATTAATTTCTTCCAGATCTAGACATGTTGGTTCCAGAAATCTTTTAGCTTCTTATGGATCTAGGGGTGAAATAACCCTATATTTGCTTGAATCAAATGTCATCTTCTTAGTCTTTGGGTTGATTATCGTTTGATTGTCAAACACCCAATCCAATCCCAGTAATGTTGGATATGGTGTTGTGTCATCCACTATTTCAATCACTTCGAAGTCTGCCTTAGTGCGCACTCTGTATAGATCTACTATAACTCCTTCCAACCTTCCTATTGGTAGAACTCTTTGTTGGTTTGCTAAATTTAGTTGGACTAGTGAGTAGCCTAAGGTAGGTTCTCCCATGCATTGCCATGTCCTTTTAGTTTGAATTTCAGATCCTAGATATAATATCACATCGCCCATGTTAAAATCTTTGATGTTGGCATTAATCTAAACTCTCTGTTGGTTTTCCTTCTGGCATGAACATGATTGACTATCCTTTGTTCTAACTTTCCCTCAAATTTTGTGGTACATATATATAACAGATTTTGTAATACTATAACAGATTATGGATCCTTAAATAACTGAATACAGGATTGCAGGAATGTTTTAATACAACTTACTTGGTTTCCCGATTAGACTTCACTAGTATGGTCCAATGTTGATGACATTTCATACATTGGGACATATTGGGTATGCTCCGTGGTATATGTAGATGCAACATTCTTCTTGAGAAATTCTTGTCTGGCCTCCTTAAAGGTCTCCTTCTCCTTTTCTACATCAAATCACTTGGGTGGCTCAGTATTTTTCTTAATCCATTGGTATTGTATTGGTTCCTATTTAGCCACATCATCTCCTATTTTATCACCTTCACGCGTCACTATGTTGATGTTTCTTCCATATTATCTAGTTTCTGTAGAGATGCATTATGCGTTTTGGTTGTTCAAATTATGTTTCTCCTGTATCTTCCCCAACAATTTTATGCAATCCTCTATGTCATGATCTATTGTGCGAAAATACATGCATGTAGTTGGTGGTAGAGGGAATTATCTTGCATAGTTCCTTGGTTGTTGGAAGTTATGGAATACTGCTCAACCTCTTTCGCATCCAAAGCCTTCATTGCCTCGTCCTCCTCCTCTATATCCAATGTGATCTCTGCGTGGTGTATTGTATTGAGGTACCTGATTATACTACGCATGGTTATACGGGGGTTGCACAGTGTTATACTACTGCAACACAGTATTATATTGTGGTGGTGCCTGATTAAATTGAGGTGCATCTTGTCCTTTCATCATTTCAACTTGCACTCTTTATGTTTCTGACGTCCTTTCCCTCATCAGATCCATGGTTTTGCAGTCTTTTTCATCGTTCCCTACTGACTTGAAAAAAGTGCAGCATGCATTCTTTGGTACTGTTTGGTATTTCTGCATCATAGGACAATGATATGGATCATGCCCATGCATCTTTCAAATTTCACACCAGGGTCCTCTTGTTGGCAATGGATTTGGCATCCCTATTGCCATATACTGTGCGAATGTTGGACATTTGTTCTTATGGTTCCCTCTGTTCTACATGTCGTACACCACACATCTTCATAATTTTACTTCCCTTATTCTGATTGATTTGAAATGTAAGACTATTCAAATCCTCCTTCAACTCCTCTATAGCTGGATTTGTCTTGTGGTACTGATTCTCCTCCATTTGCAAGGCTTCCTGTAGAGCCTTTGCTTGAGATTGGAATTTTTGTTGTCTGAGTAGGTATTTAAGGTGTGGTAACAAATAATTCACAAATATATGCCTATGATGCATGTTAGTCATGGCATACCTCAATTTCCCTTTCATACATTTAAATCGTTGGTCATTTTCCTAGATAGATTCTCCTGGTTTCTGTCAGATTGCTATCATCTTGTTCATGTATTCATCCTTTGATATCGACTTCTGGAACTCATTAATCAATAATTTCTTGATGTCTATCAATGTCCTTGTTGTCCTTGTGCACTATTTACATCTAGACTCATGTACCGGTCTAGTGTGCGGTCTCTTAGTGTAATATCTAGTTGCATAATTTTAGTGTCTTCATTGGTGATCTGTCTTGCTTCCCATATCTTCGCACAAATAAACAAGTGTTTCTCAGGGTCTTATGTTGCCTCTCTTCAAAATTTTGGTAACTAAATGGTGGGATCATGTCCTGCCATCCTGAATGATGAACTAATACCTTCGTGCGGTGTAGATACTTGACTAATCCACAAAACATAGATCCTCTACCTCCTTTTCATCACTTTCTAAGCCTTCCCTCGCGACTACGATCTCTTCTTGGTGTTCACCTTGTATTGGTAGGGTACTCCACTACGCGTCTTTCTAGTTGTTGCCATGATCCACTTGATATGTTCATTGTCCATCATGATTGGGTCCTCCTTCTTTCCTTTATCCCCTTCTCCATCCATTTCTCCTTTTTCTATCAGTGCTTCCCCCCTTTCCCCATGCACGCAAGGAAGTTTAGTTGTCTGACTCCATTATCATTACACCTTTGTTATAGAGAAATATCTTAATAGAAGTATACAACAATCTACTATGCCTTCCTCAAGGGATGCGTAGAAAATATTTCTCTGATGTGATGTACGAGTTTGTGGTATCTACTGTAAATTCTGTTATAAAGCCTGCTACAATACTATCGAGCCAAAAATCTACTGCGCAAGTGAATTTGTTATTCACTTGTTGTAACTATCGGATCTGATTTTTTTTGTGGTTTTCCTTCAAACTTAATATCCACTTCTGCAATAAGTGTGCAAAATCACAGAAGAATACTTCATGTAGATCAATAAACACATACTTCTCAAGATATTTGTGCGGTGTTACTCTAGGTTTTCTGTTATCTTGTTGTGCAAATTATAGCTCCTTTATTTTCAACCATCTCTTTATTTCCTCTTTCGTGGGTCTCCAGGGCATAAACATTCCCTCCTATATTGTCATTCTTTTTTATACTTTGGTCTTGTTGACGATAAAAATTGCAACGAGGATTTCRCCCACAAAGTATTGCTAAAAGCCTATTATTTATAAGCTAATGATATACATAATACTGGTAGGTGGGACCCCCTTGTAGATTGGAGGATCAGATAAGGTTCTTAATACACATTTATGCTACTGTTCGACACTACTTACAGGGTTCTACATGTCTTATGATGAATGTTGGTTTCAATTGTGACATAATGGCAGATGGAGAATGGATTTTATGTGTTGGTTATGTTGCCCTAAGCTCTAAATTCCATGTTATAAATGACTTATGTTCGTTGGAATAACATTTCTATTGTAGACATGATTCTTTACATGTCACACATGCACAAGACACATGTTGGTTATAACAAAAGACAAAATTAATATGGAATAAATCCAAAAGAAGAAACTAAACTAGGCTATGATATGCTATACTATGTGCAATTGAAATTTAAAAGGGTTGAAGTTAGTCCTAACTAGCAATGTTAGTGGCTATACGATTTAATTGAATTATATGAAGGTGCATGTAATATATGTTATAGTATGGTTTTGGATTAATGGTTAGTTTGGATCGGGTGGCACATTTGGCAAGTAATATATGAAATTTTCGATGCATGGATTAATGGAGTGGATTAATGGTTGGTTGTTGTTGTGTACTATGTAATTGAATGAACAAATGATGGAAGCGATGTGTAGTAAATGCACACCGATCCATACCTCTCCCACTGGCTGTCACCCTAGATTGTTTATTGTTCATTTGATTTTTGTTGTGGTTAAGCTCTGATATTCAGGCGAGGAAGGAACTGCTCAACCAAGATCATGTTTTTAAGGCCATTTGGTTACTGGTATGTTTTCTTCTCCCATCCATGAACTCGTTCTATTTATGAAATAAATATTGGCTCAGTGATGTATTGGTCTATGTTTTTCTTGAGGCTGGCAACTATGTAAACTCATGGTGTTTCTCTGAAATGGTTGTTGTGTGTTATTCACTGCAAATGGAAAATTGAATGGTTGAATTCATGATTTCATTGACTATTCTATGTGAAGGAAGCCATGATGGCTCTCTATTGTCTCTATGGTTTTTTTTCAAACGGTTTCATTCATTTTGGACTTGTTGGCTGTCTCCGCACAATCTTGTAACCATACCCGGTCGTATTTGGTGTTATGGGGTTGTTGTGTATGATTTGAACCAACTTTGGGTCACTGCATATCATTTTCCACCTGGTCGTGGGATCATTTTATGTTATTGATCTCTACACATTTGGTTATGGTGGTTATTATTCCAAGAGGCTTTCTTTAGGGTTGGTTGCTATTACATGGATCTACATTTCTATCATCATTATTCAGTTTTTGGGGAAAACCACGAGGGTTATGCCCATGCATTTTCTCAATGTGGTTTAGTGGCCAGTAAGAAACATCTGCCCCTCTGTTCATAGTCTCTCCTACCTAGGGTTGAACTGTCACCCTGTCTTGGAAGCTAAAGGTTATGTGGCCTGTGTTTCCATTGCATTATCTCGAAGGGTTCTCACCTGTTGTTGATATGGTCCACTCCAGTCTCCCTATGTTTTAATGATCAACCGAATCCTTGACAATTTTCTTGTATTCATTGGTATCGAGCCTGGTTTTGATTAAATCAACAGACACACTCTGTCAGTTACCTGGTTGACTGTTATAGTTGTTGGGTAGTATTAACCATGGTTTTGTTTATTAGCTCATCTCCGTTGATCGGGTTGATTACACAGTTGCAATCGGAAATGATTATTGCCATATAGTCCCTGTATTATTTTGTTATGACAGTTGATTCGATAGCTCATAATGGTTTAATTGTTTTGATTGGGAGTAATTAGATATGTACAGACACATAAATGATTCCTTGCGTTATGCATTGGTCTGTATGTTTTCCTACAAGGTGGTATATATTAAAGTAATGGTTGTTGTTACTGTGTGTTTAAATCACTCGATCAGGATTATTTCAATTTAAAGTATTGATAGTTGTGTCTTGGATGTCTACTGTGTATGATTTATGTATTTCGTGCATCATTTTGTTTGATTGCACCAATAGGAATGAAGCACGAGGTTTTTACATTATAATTGCATTGCAAATTTATTGGTAAATGTTGTTAAAAGAATGGAATCGATCATGTTTTAAAAGAGTCTGTTCAATTCTTGAAGGAGATTGTATTTGTGTTTTATTTGAGGAATTAATTTATGGACAATGGTTAAGGTTTTGATGCTGAACAGAGTTGAAATGAATGACCGTGTGTTCATTGGAATTTTGTTTTGAATATAAAGTGGAAGAAATGAGAGAAACAAAATTCTTATACAGGATGTTTAGAAGGCACATTGTTTTTGTGTATGATGACATTGTGTTAATTAAAAGGGTTGAAGATTTAAATGTGGACAATGGACAAGTTTCAACACACAGTGGACAAGTTTTAGCACAATAATTGTTTAGTTGGTGTTGGATCATTTGCATTAAATTCATAATTGTTTTATGGATTACTTAATTGATTTTATGAATAGTATTCACTCTTTTCCCTACCATTATTTCACTTTTCACACATTACAATCCCCTCACCTTCCCATATTCATTATCCACTCACTGTTCCTAAAATTTAATTACAGTTAAAAGAAACTTTGTATTATGACAATTTAAGATCGCAGGGATGGATTACAGTGACATATTCTTTGGTTTACATTACAGTTGATTATTTATTGTCTGTGAGCAGTAATCATGATATTTTCCCCCTCATTTTAACATTTTTTTCTCAATACAACCCCTCTCATATCCTGAAACCTTTGTTCACCCTCTTCTCATTGACAACTATTAAACAATTTGTATGGATTGGATTGCATGAGTTTGATATGTTGTTGAGCCAAATCGTATTTCATATTTTAAAAGAGTTGTCATGTATGGTTGTTAAAGAAACTATTTGATAATAAATTATGCATACATTAATGAGATTTTCCAGCAGAGGTAGCCATAGCAAGGGTAACCGAGGAAGAGGTAATTGGAACAGGGGCCCTAGAAGGCCAAGATTCTCTATACAATTTGATGCAGACTCGCAATAGTTAGGCCAGTTATTTCAAGCTAGAATTTTTAACTGGATTGGGTTGGGAGTCATCCAAACTAGGCCTAAAAGGCCTCCCTCCCTCTCACTACAACCTGCAGTTCCCGAAAATGACGAATGGAAAGAGATTGTCCACCCGGTAGTCTCCCAACATCGTGGCTGGCCTAACTTGTCTTTACCTGCTCCTCCACCTATCAATAAAATTGTCCAAGCTGCCCCTGTCCACTCACCAGTTCAGGCTTCCCATGAAAGAAAAAGGTTGAAAACCGAGGCCCACCATGCACCTGACAAAGGAAAAGTCATTGCTTCCCCTTCATCACCCTCAAATGAATTTGATAAATTTGTTTCCTCCCGCATGCATTTGAGGGATGATTGCTCCCATGTGATCAGTGAGATTAGAACTAAAGGCTCCACACAGCCTAAGGAAAATTTAGAGAGATCAAAAGGTGGAAGCAACAAAAAGGGAAATATTGCCTCCCAGAGTGGAACATATGGATTTTAACTTTTTATTTATTTATTGTTGAGAACAATTGACTTCTGAAATTTTGGACAACACACTATTTTTTGGATAT
>JASDQU010738422.1:135084-152604 GCA_032191745.1 Picea mariana | reverse complement strand
TTTTGTCAAAATCCCATGCCAGGTCGGGGGGAAGGAAAGGATGGAAAACATAACATCAACAATGATGAAGGAAGGAATGATTGTCATTCATGTATTTTTACCCTCTATTTTGATGGATCCAAGTCACAAGAAGGATCAAGAGCGGGCTACATTCTAATCGACCCAAGGGGAAGGCGTCATTTCTTGTCTTGTAGGCTAGAATTCGAGTGCACCAACAACACTACCGAGTATGAAGCCCTGGTGCAAGGGTTAAAGAAAGCCATAGATCTTAATTTCAAAGAATTAAAGGTTTTTAGAGACTTAGAAATCATAATTAGACAAGTAGGAAACACGATACATTGCAATTCACCCCACCTTAAGAATTACCAGAAGGAGGTGCATAGGTTAATAGAACGCTTTGGATTTTTCAACATTACCATAATCCCCAGGGAAAATAATACCCTTTCCAATTCCCTAGCCACAGTCACTTCTAGGCTATTGCCTTTATAGGATTATGAAGCCTCCCAATTCACTGTAGAATGGCTCTACAAGCCATCGATACCTAATAACATTTCCAATTGGAAAGTCTTCGAAGGAGATGAAAAGATCATAAGTTTTTTGACCAATCAGGACAATTTCAAAGATCGCTCTATTGATGATGAAGAGTTCCAAGAGAACTCAACGGAAAGGGGTCCTATGGAAGACCAACATACGGATAGATCAAAGGCCCATATGATCCCGAAAGGGGTAGGTAATATAGAAGATCTGTTTGACCTAAAGGAATGATTCAAAGGTCCTAAAAGTGAAAATATTGGCAGCTTTTGTCCCCTCCATGAAACTGTGAATCTTGGGACCCCAGATAACCCAAGGAATGTAAAACTCGGCAAAACTATATCTAAGGAAGAAGGAAATGCCTACCTCAAGATGTTTAGACAATACCAAGATGTTTTCACATGTTCCTATAAGGAGTTGAAAACATATGATACAGATATTATTCAGCCTTTCCAGTAGAAGCTCAGGAAATATCACCCTTCATTAGAACCTCTCATTTACTAGGAATTAAGGAAACTCCTGTATGTGAAGATAATTTTCCAGGTTAGGCACTCTGCCTGGGTAGCAAATCTTGTTTCGGTGAGGAAAAAATCAGGAGAAATCTGATTGTGCGTAGACTTTCAGAACCTCAATAAATCTTCGAAGAAGGAAAATTATCCCGTCACGCTGATGGAACAAATCTTGCAGACTGTGTCGGGCTCAGAGATTTTTTCTTTGCTCGATGGTTTCTCAGAATACAATCAAGTGTTGGTTTCGGAGGAAGACCGATTGAAAACCACCTTCTGAACCAAATGGGAAACCTTTTCTTATAAACACATGCCTTTCAACTTAATTAATGCAGGAGCAACCTTCCAGAGGGCCATGGACATGGCACTTAACTCAGATTTTTGAAAGATGCAGGAAATAGAGTATATCGTTAAATCCTAAGAAAACTATCTTCGGAGTTGAAGGAGGGAAAATTTTGGAAAATATTATATCTGAAGCAGAGATTCGAATAGACCCCAAAAGGATTAAGGCCATAGCCCAACTTTTGTTACCCCATAATAAGAAAGCCATGCAGTCTTTCTTCGGGAAAATCAATTTCGTGAGGAAGTTCACTCCCGAATTCACCGAAATTATCAAACCCTTACAAAATATGATTCGCAAAGATGTCGAATTTAGGTGGGATGATGAATGGAAAAACTCTTTCAACAAAATCAAAGCTGCCATATCTCGGGCTCCGGTGTTGAGAAGTCCCAATTTCAATAGAGGCTTTAACTTATATACCTTCGCTTATGACCGATCGTTGGTTGTTGTTTTAACTCAGAAGGATGATGACAACAACGAAGCCCCAGTATCATTTATGAGCACTAATCTTCAAGGAGCTAAGCTCAACTATCCTGCCATAGACAAGCAGGCCTACGCAATCTATAAGGAAGTAAAGCATTTCAGGTCCTACATCCTCAAGAACCACACTAAGGTGATTGTACCAATCCTTTCAGTCTGATCTTTTTTCACCCAACAAGAAATGGGAGAAAGAAGAGGGAACTGGATGGCGATAGTCCAAGAAATTGATCTAGACATAAAACCTGCCAAGCTGGTAAAAGGACAAGGTCTGTCCAAGCTCACAGTCGAAGCCCAGGATCAAGTAAATGAAGACTCTGGATGGGAGAATGAAATATCTCTAAGGTCTGGAGAAGTAACATACATCCCCACAGGACGATATTCCTGGCACAAGGACTTGTCTTACCTACTACATCATGGAACTTGCCCTGAAATCCTCAACCCAAGATAGAGAAGAGCCCTCAGGTTAAAGTCTGCACAATATCATCTTATAAATTCAGTGCTTTTTCGAATCAACTATGATGGGGTATTGTTGAGGTGCCTCGAACATGAAGACGCCAATAAGGTGCTAAAGGAACTTCATGATGGCCCCACCGGAGGACATTTTTCTAGAAATACCACTGCTCATAATATTCTGAGGGTCAATTACCACTGCCCACCTTGTTCAAAGACGTGCATACTTATGCTAGAAACTGTAAGACTTGTCAAATAAGCACTAGAAAGGAGAAAAGGGAAGCAGTCCCACTTCAGCCTATGAATGTTTCGAGGCCCTTTGAGCAGTGGGGGTTATATATCATAGGAGAAATTACACCCAGCTCCTCTAAGCTGCACAAGTACATTCTTACTGCCACCGACTATTTCACAAAATGGGTAGAGGCCATCCCTCTGACTCATGTAAACGAGAAGGTAGTGATCCAATTCATAGAAAAACAACTAATCAAAAGGTTTGGTCTCCCCTCTATTCTGGTATTTGATAATTCAAATTACTTCTCCTCTACAATATTGACAGATTTTGCTCTGGACAAAGGAATCATAATCAAGTACTCTACAAATTATTACCCGTAGGGAAACAGTGTGGCAGAGTCGACTAACAAAAATATGGTAAGGATATTAAAGAAGACAATTACAGATAACCAAAGAAATTGGCATAATCAAATTCACAATTCCTTATGGGCCGATAGGGTCACACCCAAAGAAGCCATAGGAAACTCTCCGTACTTTCTGGTCTATGGGCAAAAATCAATCCTCCCAAACGGGCTCTATCTTCCATCTCTTCAATTGGCCCAGGATTCCAACGAGGAACGCTCATCGGCCATGCAATGAAGAATCAATAATCTACTCATGATGGAAGAAGAGAGAGAGAAGGCTAAGTCAAAATTCCTAGCTCACCAACAGATAGTGAAGCGATGGTTCGACAAGAATAAGGCCAAAGAAAAGAGTTTTGAGGTGGGAGACTTGGTACTAAAATGGGACAGAGAGAATGAACCAAAAGGGAATCACTCTAAGTTTCAGAACCTGTGGCTTGGACCTTTCCTAGTCACTGAAAAAATAGGGGTAGGTACTTATCAATTGCAGAACTTGGAGGGAGAACCTAACACCCTCCCAGTAAATGGTCAAGCCCTAAAACAATATTTCTAATAATAATAATAATAATAATAATAATAATAATAATAATAATGAATAAATATAAACAAAAAAAGAGGACATGAGTTAAGGTTATTGAAGGAAGAACATAGATTCTGTGTTCACCCAATGAATCGCCATTTATTGAGCTCTCAACACACCCTAAAAATTCTTTGCCAAACTCTACTTTTTGGGTACCACTTATTGTTTAATTCATAACAATGTTGTTTCCGCTTATCTTTGTTTTCTACATTTTCTCCTTGATTCTTTAAAATTTTCACTAAACATGTCGAAACCATCACAACTTGAAGGGAGCAATATTTGACTAAAAAATCAATCACTAAGTCATTTCACCTGACGCGTCCAAATTTCAGCACTCGAAAGAATCAGAGGTGAAAGAAAATCATCCTAGGAAAGTAAGGAAACTGATCGTCGGTTTTCATCGGCATCGATAAATGGGGAGATGTTCTTTCGTGATAACTATTGCACAAGAAAGTTGCCGATGACCAATTTCATCTAGCATTGGTGAAGCGCAAAAGGAAGTAGTCGTTTACAAGGAAAGGGAGGAATTGCCGACGGCCAATCCCGAAAAAACATGTTGGCATTGAAAAATTTCCAAGAAGCTAGCCCAAGGAAAAGGATGTGATAAGTTAACCCCCAGTTACTAACCCCTGATATCTTATCGACATTGGTGATTCCTAGGCTAGAGGAAGCACGCAACTAAAAGAAGGTTACCACCTCTGTTGTCACTCGTTAGTCCAGTCACCTGTATTTATCCGCCACATGTCACGTCAGAACCATCCGTTGAAAGAAATCGATGATGGTGGTTTTTTTTTTCTTTTTCTTTTGTAAGGAGTATCAATGAAGAATCTCGTAACTCTGTGATGATCCCTGATTTCCCCTTTCAGAAAATGTCACGATGGGACGTTTTAGCTCTAAGATATGCTAGTTACGATGCATTTAATTGATTTATTAATTCCAATATCGCGCATTAGTATTTGATTCATGCACAAAGCCCAATGACCATTTTAACCTGTAGATACAATGCATCTCCCTCCGTGCCTCTGCCGTCAACCTATGTAAAATTGATTATAGAGAATTGGTGGTAAGTAGTTTAAATTTCGTCCCATTACTTGTATTAACGGCTTGATGCAACTAATAAGTTCTCTCTCGTTATATTGCCTTGAATTATTATGAGCCAGAGAATTCTGCATGCAAAGAGGTCCGGAACATCCAGAGGAGCGAGATGAACATCCCAGAGAAGGATTCCAAGGTATAGTGAGTATTAAGCAACAGAGTTTAGCAAGCGTACATGTATGTACCAATCTGGTTTTGATTTCATTTCACATATAAATTAAGATCTAATATTATTCTATGTATCGGGCCTAATTGAGCATCTTCAGTTGCAGGAACGATGCCTCCGAAGAAACCTACCACCAGAAAATCTCCTATAGTCCCAAAGCTTCAAGAATCAGAAGCAGGAGAAGGCTCCTCCCCAGCCGTTGCAAGAAAATTGGAATTCACTTCCAAGCCAACGTCGATCATCAAGGTGATCACCAAAGAAGCCTTCGCTCAACCCCCGGCCTTTGGGGACCCAAAGGCGAACATTGGGACCAAGAAAACATTCCCACGATGAGAAGACCTATTCAAAGAAATAAGGCATGAATAATTCCCCGAGTATGCCCTGCATAGCGATCCTGACACAAGGAAGCTGGATGATGAGGTCTTCGTCAACATCCACAAGGCTTACCTAGACATGGTGGTGAGCAGGACTCCGATATTCCCTTGCACTGAAATTTTAAAATGGCTCATTAATCACAGCGATGCATAGAAGTCTGTAATTAATGATGATAATGGTCAAATTGCCAAGGTTTTCCTCCCAGTAAAAGTCCAAAATTATTACAAGTTTAGGGATCCAGATGAACGTTTGAACAAGGATTTTGTTGTGAAGTTTTATCAGAAGCATGACACCAGAAAAATCAAGGCATCCTAGTTGAGAGAAGACAAAAAATTCACCAACCCAAACTCCACCTGGTACCCGATGGCCAACTTCAGACAACCTTATATCTATCTAATGTCTCTTCTTTTCTGGTTGCATGGAGAAAAACATATCTCCAGGTTTTCAGAGGCAAGGATGCCTTTGGCTTATACTGTTGCCATCTCTAGAACAAGCTTCAACTGGGGCACAATCATCTCCAAACAACTTAGCACCTGCATTCTACAGGCTCAGCAGCCGAAGGAAGGAGAAACTCATGTCTTCTACATGGCGTATTATCTATTGGATGGCATCTGTGCAAGAAATGTCTTTGCAAGAATGAACCTGAGCTGGCACACCTCCAAGCTCCTGATCCATGTCTGTTTTAGCATCTTGTGGGAGAACAGGTATAAAAGATCCTACTCTCTCATTTACGACCAATTTATCGCACCTATTCATTTCTTACTATTCAAGGAGTGCCCAAGGTTGTCTTATGTGGCCAAAAATTTTATATCAAAAGTCGGTCACTGGTACCTGGACGAGCGTGAAACCTACATTAGGGTTTTTGGTGCCACAGAAGAACCACATTTGCTACCTATATATGTCATCAACCGACTAGTACTAGGGGAAATATGTTACCAAACTATCTTGTAGGGGTACAACTCCCCTTTGGTGAAGTATAAGAAGTGGGCATTCATACCCTATGGGTTTCATATCGGCTTCTACCAGGTTAAATACACTGCATAGGCCAAGCAAGAGGGATTAAGTGAATTGGAATTTCGGTTCCAAAAAGGACATTTTCGCAAGCATGATCCCAAGGGTCTGGTCTCAAAATGTGCATCACAAGTATCATCCTGTTGACCTTATGCCCACGTTTGGTTTGAGGATGAAATCTTCACTGAAAATGCTAAAGATTGGGATGAGGTGTTGGCAAGAATGATTGACCCCAAAATAACCAAGTTCAAGTCCATGAGTTGGGAAGATAAAGCGATGTCCTTGGATAAAAGAGCACAAAGAGTGGAAGAAATTCTCAGGAATAGGGAATAAAGGGTAACATTCGAATCGACTGAAACGATGGAAGCTCCCCAGGAAGCCCCTATACAAAACCATAATTTTCTCGGAACTACAGGTGTAAGGGAAAGAGGGACACTATTGCTCCAACATTCTTAGCAAATAATGGATCTGGCATCGAATGATCTGGCCCTCTTATCGAGCGTTCCGACCAGTAAACTAGAAGAGAGCCCGATAGGGGTAGGTGGCTCTGAGCTCACAGACCTTGGTAACATCAACGGGTCAGATGACCCTGAATCCACACTGTTGCTAGCCAATTCACCGGCATGAACGACGACTCAATCAAAGTCAGGCCGGGTGTCAGTCGAAACTAGTGTGCCTAACCCTTTGTTCAAGTTCAAAGATATATACAGTGATTATGAGAGTCCATAGGTATTTCAAATGACCTCTGTGCATGTAGAAGAAGGAAAGGGAGCCGAGGAAAAAATACCTCTTATTCCCGATGTTCAGAGTCAAGAGGACACACAAGAAGAAAAAGGAGTCGAAAGCGGCTTAGACATAGAAACGCCCGATGCACCGAAGACCTAAGCAGGTAGTCCCAAGGACAAGTCAGAATTGGACGTGTCAAAAGAAAGATCCCCACAGAAGGACGTCGGCGATGCCATGGCTAGAATACAGGCAAGTATTGAGCTCTCTCCCGACACATAGATTCCACTTGATACTCAGGTCCTCGATAAACATCAGGAAGAGGCCGGGGGTTTAGATAAAAACAAGGAGTTTCAAGAGTCTGATCTTGAACAAATATATACCACTATCAACCTAGGAAACATGCTCACATGGGGCGACCAACAGATACCAAATCTGGTAGACGAAGTAGCAGACATCTATGCAATCTCCTATGATCAAAAGAGGAAGGCCATCGTACAAAGGACTGCTAAGAAGAGGAATATTACTGTGGACCATTATATTTTGGTTACCACAGAGGAAAGCTTGATCAACACAGTAGATGCTCACACGTCCAAACTAATAGGAATGGGAAGATCCCTCTCTGATGTTGCCCAGGATAGGGCCAGGAGGGATGTAAGAGAAATAGTTGATACTCTGAAGGAACTGGAACACTTGTGCCATATTTTTGAGTATTATAAAGGTGCCACATAGACTACGACATATTTGAAGAGTGAGTTTTCAGGAGTTTACAATGAGTACAAGAAAGAAAGAACCCTGTTAACTGAATATATAATTGAATTCCGGGGGGACACTCTGATGGCTCTCGCAACATGCAAGGAGATGGAACGATGGCATGAAAGAGTGCAACAAGCGGTGGAAAGGCTCAAATACATTGAGGCCATCCAACAGGGTCAAGAAAAGGAATAACATGGCATTTGTATGTTAAGAAAAAATAGCCTCGACTGCATAAGGAGATCTGGAGAATACTGGACTAAGATGTCCCGGGACCCACATCGAGAGATCCAAGAACAATATGCCAAGTGCTAGAAGCACTGGGATAAAATTAATAAAGTAATGAAAGATATCAAGATCCCCAATTTTGGCAACCCCAGTGAGTTTATCGACATACAAAACATGCTCAAGACGTATGCCGAACAAGACTCCCTATGGTCCGAAGAGTGCACGAAGGTAGCCTATGTGAGGCTGGGATAGGTGCGACAATTCATAGAACACCCAATCAGAGCTAAAACCATGTTGCAACAGCTGAATTCCACCTTGATAAAATATCGAGCGCATGCAACATACATGAGAGGGATATATGTGGCCCCAATGGAACAAGACAGATTCCCGTGGGCCCATAATTGTGAAGAACTCTTTATTAGATGGTCCGATTATGAAATAATCCACCCTTTTCAAGAAACAACTTGGGTGGACTGTTGAAATACTATCAGATGATGACGCCACATGGTGATTTGTGATTAGTTCAAATTGTATTTTACCGTTAATTACTGTTAAGACTTTATATTATAAATAAGAACATCGATTGATGGTCTAGAGGTTGATGGTTTGTTGCAAGAACTCTTTTCTTTCTAGTTGTTAAGAATTATTTTGGAGCTACTATGAATGAAGAAGTCTTTCTGGACCAGAGATGAAGTTGTTTTCATCATATGCATGTGTAATTGAGCCTGGAGAAGAACTATTTCCTATTCATTCATGAGAAGATGTAACAAGTAAGAGCTATCGAATATATTGTCAAGTTATCTGGTTCAATTTCTTTGCTTTTCTTTTCTTTAATGATGGAAATGATGAATCGTTGTGTGGATATATGATCAAGTATTATGGTAGATGAATTATTTTTCTTGCTATTGGTCTTATCATATAAATGTTTTCTTCTAATAATTAGTATTCTCAAACAGTAATTGGATGCTCACATGGTTAACGTATTATTACTAGGCTCATGGTATAGGATTATCGTTTGCATGTTTGAGCAACAGGTTATCCCGAGCTCAGCCTCTTCTGCAGTAGTTAAATTTTCTCTCATTTTGTTTCTTGGATAATTTAGGTTAAAATGTCAACTAGTGATTGAGTGCTCACATGGTTAAAGTATTATTACTAGGCCTGTGGTAATAGATCATTTTTTGCATGTTGGAGTGAGGGTTATGTCAAGCTCGGCCTTTCCTAGTCTTTAGACTTCCTTATCGTTGTGCGGTCAAGTTGGTTTATACCGACTTTTCCTCACATTTATCCTAACTAAAGATAAATTACCAAAAGTGAAAATCCCGACTGAAGGAGATGCCTCCACAAGAAAACATAAATCCCATCGATTAAATTGGCTGGATCACAAGATCTAGAGAACTATTCCAATCACAAAAGATGCATAATCTAATTAGGCCTCGGTGTCAGGTTTGGTTCCTACTGTTGACTTAAGGGTTTTAAGACCCATCAACAGAATTGGCGCTAGAAGGAGGGCCTGAGAATGAATGGTTGAATATGTAAGTTATATGATATTCTGAACAACCTATATATTCGTAACGACCCACATGCATGGCTAGTCATCCAACAGACAACCCACCTTTATCGAGTACTCTCGAAGCAAATAACTTGCTTCACTCCGAGGAAGGTTATCTTCACCCTAAAATACCTTACGCCCTCCCTCATGAGGAAGTGAATCAGTTTATAAGGATTACCAGAGCTTACGCCCATCAAATCGATGCGTTTCCACTCACCCCCATCCTCCCTCGAAGAAAAAAACAAGATAGACCAGTGGTCAACACTCCCGACGAAGTTTTCGTACACTCCATCAAAGACTTAATAGACTTAGCGATCACCAAAATCCAAGAACCTCTTGACCTCATACCTGAGACACCAATCGATGACATCTATGAACCTAATGATCTTTCGAAGGAGGAAGAGCCTAACTCTGACTCCGAAGATATGGCAGAAAACAATGGTCATGAGGAGGAGAGAGAAGTTCCACTTCAAGGCAACAAACCTTGGTTGGCAGGGGACACTGTGGCTGTCCCTCGACGAATACAGAATCTCCCTAGGCACCCGGAAAAATTTCTCCCCAAGTATGATCTTGAGACCTTAGGATTGCCTGAAGATCATATCAAGAAGTTCATACTCGCAATCAGGCCTATGAACGTTCAACATGAAGACGTGATATGTAGACTTTTCCCCTACACTTTTGAGAACTTGGCTTCCACTTGGTATTTTAACTTGCTAGTAGGATCCATAACTAGCTGGACTAAGTTCCAAAAGGACTTTCTAGACAAATTTGCCGAGGAAACTACCACGGGAGCCCTTATGGATGAATTGTTTGCAGCCACTATGACCCCAAAGGAAAGGGTCAAATATTTCAATCAAATATTCACGACTATCCTAAACAAGTTTCAGTTCGCGGAAAAACCGTCTCAAGAGTTGCAAATCGAGGTCTATGCTAACTATCTTCCAGCCTCTATTTCCATGGTCGTTAAAAGAGTCGCTAAGAAAACCCTCGTGGAGAATTTTGAAGAGGCCAAGACGATAGAGTTCTAGATGAAAGGGTGTAAAGAAGGCCATGCATTTCTAGCAAGAAAAGAACACCATCCCCCTCCCAGAAGAGGACTCCTCTTGACTAAACCACCGGGGAAGCTGGCTAAACCAACTCCCGATAAGGGTAATGGGGATATAGAAGACTTGCAACGCATGGTCAAGAAACTATCAAATGAGATTATAGATATGGAAAGAACTGTGGGTGAGGGAAACCAAGGCCAAAGACCCTATAAGCCTTTCTTTAAAAGAAACCATCCTTTCAAAGAAATTGAACCTCCCCTAGCCAACCAAAACATTGACTTAGGAAATGGCACTTCTGATTCTTTCTGTACTTACCACCAAGAGAACTATTCAAAAAGGAAATGTCCTCAGTGGGTCAACACCATGAATTTAATGACCAATCATTTTCTGGGTGAAGTCTCTCTGACCGAACCACCCAACAGTTTGGCCTTTAACATGGCCAATCAGGAAGAGGCTGACCCACCATAAGACACGGCCATGCTAATATGGGATCCCAATGTGATCGTGTCTTTAGATGATCTGTTTAAACCTCAGGAACCACCCACAGAGATATCGATGGTACAAACACGTAGTAAGGGTCAACCCGGCCCAAAAGATACCGATGCCACCCATGTCTCACAAAGTAAATTGACTCCTTATTGCCCGAGAGTTCCTGTCGCTCCTAGTAAACAACCTCTAAACATCCATATGCGGGAATATCCTAAGCTATATTATAACATAGTCGAAGATTTGAAGAAGATGAAAGCTAATATATCAGTTATGGATGTATGTAGAATCCCTCAGTGGAAAGACCTTTTGTTGCAGGCTCTAAGTTCGGTAGAAAACCTAGTCACCGGTGATGGTTGAGAGAAGAATCTACCCCCTTTAGATTTGGAAAGAAAACCAATGATAAAAACCTGCTCATAAGGCAGGAAGGAGAGACCTTTTGTGCCTCTTTTCCTTTTAACGTTCGAATTCTTCAATAGGAATATTCACAATTGTCTGGTAGATTCCAAAGCATCTTCTAATGTCATGCCCTTGTCTATTTGTAATAAGCTAGGTGTTGTCCCTCTCAAAAGAGATAAGCATGTTATACAACTAGACAGAACCCAGGTCAAGGTTATGGGGGAACTCAAAGATGTGATGGTCAGGATAACGATAAACACAAATTCATGCAGGTGATTGATATCATTGTAGTAGATATCCCTGAGGCATATGGGCTATTATTATGCTGAGATTGGTCTGAAAAGATGAATGGATACTTTAGTGCTGATTGGGCACACCTTTGGCTACCACTGAAAGGATACAAGAACATGATCCGAATTGATAGGGAGAGATATCTGAAGCATACGATCACCAATATAGAATCCCCTAATGAACCAGCCTCGACATATTTTCCCATATTGGGTAATTATTCTTGTGACTCCTACTTCGGGAACTTCCCTCCCCTCATATCCAATGTTTCGATTACCCAAAACTCCGATCTTCCTTTCCAGGAGAAATCGTTGATGCCAATAGAAGATTCTCTCTTTTGTCAAAATCCTGTGCCAGGTCAGGTGGAAGGAAAGGGTGGACAACATAACATCAACAATGATGAAGGAATGAATGATTTTCATTCATTTATTTTTACCCTCTATTTTGATGGATCCAATTCACAAGAAGGATCAGGAGCAGGGTGCATTCTAATTGACCCAAGGGGAAGGCATCATTTCTTGTCTTGTAGGCTAGAATTTGAGTGCACCAACAACACTGCCGAGTATGAAGCCTTGGTGCAAGGGTTAAAGAAAGCCATAGATCTTAATGTCAAAGAATTAAAGGTTTTTGGAGACTCAAAAATCATAATTAGACAAGTAGGAAACACGATACATTGCAATTCACCCCACCTTAAGAATTACCAGCAGGAGGTGCATAGGTTAATAGAACGCTTTGGAGTTTTCAACATTACTACAATCCCCAGGGCAAAGAATACCCTTTCCGATTCCCTAAGAGATTTTTTCTTTGCTCGATGGTTTCTTAGGATACAATCAAGTGTTGGTTTCGGAGGAAGACTGATTGAAAACCACCTTCCGAACCAAATGGGGAACCTTCACTTATAATCGCATGCCTTTTGGCTTAATTAATGCAGGAGCAACCTTCCAGAGTGCCATGGAAGTGGCATTATGAGGGCTTATAAACAAGTGTGTAGTAGTATATTTAGATGAAGTGACAGTGTATTTGAAGGATGGGAGGGAGCCCATCCAACACTTAACTTAGATTTTTGAAAGATGCAGGAAATATGGTATATCGTTAAATCCTAAGAGAACTATATTCAGATTTGAAGAAGGGAAGCTATTGGGACATATTATATCTCAAGAAGGGATTCACATAGACCCCGAAAGGATTAAGGCCATAGCACAACTTCCGTTACCCCATAACAAGAAAGCCATGCAGTCTTTCTTCGGGAAAATCAATTAAGTTCACTCTCGACTTCGCCAAAATTATCAAACCCTTACAAAATATGATTCACAAATATGCCGAATTTAAGTGGGATGATGAACAAAAAAATGCTTTCAACAAAATCAAAGCTGCCATATCTCGGGCTCCGGTGTTGCGAAGTCTCGATTTCAATAGAGGCTTTAACTTATATACCTACACTTCTGACCAGTCGTTGGCTACAATTTTAACTCAGAAGGATGATGACAACAGTGAATCCCCAGTATCATTTATGAGCACTAACCTTCAAGGAGCTGAGCTCAACTATCCTACCATAGACAAGTAGGCCTACACAGTCTATAAGGCAGTAAATCATTTCAGGTTCTACATCCTCAAGAACCATACTAAGGTGATTGTACCACACCCTCTAGTCCAATCTTTGTTCACCCAACAAGAAATGGGAGAAAGAAGAGGGAACTTGTCACATACCCTCTACTCAAAATCAAACATTTTTATTGATTTCTCAACAATCAGAACCCCCAAAGTCCTACAGGGTTTAGCGAGGGGCAAGTTTCTCTCTTGGGGTCTTGTCCACGTGACCCTATACGGTGTCCACGCACTTAAGGTAGCCAAGGGCTTAACGACTTTTCACGGTTCGGGGAATCGCGATACACGACTCCTACATTTCTTGATTCAAATCCCTGAAGCTTCCAAGGTATCCAAAGTTTCCCTCCAAAGGGAGATCAACCTTCTGCACATGACCATGTGTTTCCCAGAGTCAATTTCAAGTTTTGGAGTTTCTTCTTTTCTGATGCCAAGAGTTCTTGACCTCTCGATCTCCCGAACTCCGATGAGCCAACTCTCCGTCTTTGGCCCTTATCCCCTTCTGGCTAGATTCTTGGTCCACATGACCACTATCCTTGTGACCACAACCCTATCTCCTATTGGGGTTTGGGACATCACAATGTTGAACCACAGTGACACCTTGTCCATGGGATTCCCAATATCCCGATCCCTGATTGTCTGACCTGACGTCAGCTAGGCCCCACAACAACGGAGCTTTCTCCCCCTGGTCGAGGTTTTGGACTTCACATTTCCTAGTTGCAAGGACTTCTTGTCCACGAGATTCCCGATATCCTGACTCACGATTTCCTAATTGACGATTCTCCTTTCGAGACTTTTCCTGGAGGCCCTGATCACTGCCACACGTCCCCTCAAGATGGGTGGTCCTGATCGCCTCTCGCTGTTTCATGACTTCGAATGCTCTAGAAGTCTTGTCCTAAGGAATTGTGAAATGTCGAACTCCGATGCACCGATTTTTCCTTCTATCGGGACTTCCCCCGATAGTCTGGATCTTTGCCACGTATCCCCAATGGATGGAAGGCCCTGATCCAATCTCACTGTTTCGAGACTTGAAGTGTCTTGACTTCCTCGATCTCGAGAACTTCGATATTCCGAGTGACGGTATCCCGATGTGACATCAGCTAGGCCCACAACATAGAGCTCTTTCCCTTTCGCCACTTTTGAAGTCGAAAGACTTCCTCTTCCAACCTCCGATGCTCGAGTCCCAGATGTGGGTAGTCTCATGACATGCATCCACTCCCAAACGAACAGTCCAGATCAAATCCCATTGATTCGGGGTTCCTGGGGTTGAGTGACTCTTCTCACGTCCTCGATATCCCTGATATCCACTCTGATACCACTTTGTCAACTCAAATCCATGGTATCTGAAATACCGATGGACTCTCGATCTCCGCCACATGTCCTTCAAGGATGGACGGTCTAGATCTATATCGGGATTTTTACCAAGGAGTGTCCTGATCTTTTGTCATTAGGACTCTCGAAACCCCGAACTCCAAATCCCCGATACCGACTCCTCTCTCATGACTTTCGCCCTTGTTCACAAGGGCTTAACCCTCATGTGCCTCCTAATGGATCCAATGGTTATCAAGCTCTCTAGATAAGATCTAACGGTTCAGATCTATCCCATGCCATGTACTCTTTTACTACTCTCTAGATGGGAAAATAAACCAACAGTCCAGATATTCCCACAGACCTTAGGGATCTAGGGTCCCGATTTCCTCGCTATTCACGAAGGTTGAGGAAAAGGGGCAAGGTATGTAACACCCTTGTTTCTTTCGTCAATCTAACCGTCATGAACGACCCAGGAATCTTCCGACAAGATCACGTCCGTCGATTGATACTTATCCCTACGCTACTACTTCAGGATTTTAAGAGGGTCATTCCTCCTCATACAGGGTTGTTAAGACTTGAGCATTCAAGTCCTTTTTCCAGGTTCTTGGTAAACCTTTCCAAGGAGGGAATCTTTGTGAAGAGGTCTATTCCAGGGCATTCTAGGAGATAGATAAGGGGAAACAAATTCCTGAGAATGGACTGGAAGTTTGACTTAGCTCAACTTGTGCATAATTACATTCATTTATCAATCATA
Organism: Picea mariana; assembly: GCA_032191745.1. Classification (NCBI taxonomy): domain Eukaryota; kingdom Viridiplantae; phylum Streptophyta; class Pinopsida; order Pinales; family Pinaceae; genus Picea; species Picea mariana. Next base: position 137,299 of record JASDQU010738422.1, on the reverse strand, counting down.
AGCCATGCGTGGTTTTTCTGTTATAAGCATATATCTACCATTTCTTATCAAAACACTGCACATACATTCTTATACTATAATTGTTCACAATTTCACAGTTCTATGAGCATATATGTGTCAGCATATGAATTTCAAGATGCAATATGTAAAACACTTATCAGAAATAACACCAGAAGTGGGTGCAACTGCTGAGAGGGGTGCTCGTTTCCACCCAACCGTAAGCGTAGTGACTCCCAGCGGATTTACCACTAGCCACCCCCAAGCTAAGACCATGATGTTGTGAGACTGCGTCTCTCTGTCTGCCAGTGACTAGGAGCAAAGGTTGCAATCCTTTCTCTCTGCTATCACTCACTCTGCGTAATGCTAGAGTTCCCCTCACATCTACCCCCTCGAATCGCTTCTTCCCCATGCCTTATCCTCTTGCGAGGTTGCATGTGGCATGATTACCCTCACACTGATCAGCCCTGACGACTCTATGGATAGGCGGTTCACCTCCCCATCCCTCATTAAGCCATCAACCTGCCAGCCTGCAAGGCATTAAATTCAGAGCCAACGAGCTGCTTTTGGTTCTCCGGGCCAGTGGAGTCCAAATACGGTATAAATTACTAGTGGAAGTTAACGCCACCTTTCCAGGTGCCCTCCACCTCCATCGTGGTCTCTTTTTCTGCACATCCCCTCTCAACAGTCCTGCAATAATTCCAAATGTTATTCACATTCATTTGACCTTTTCCTCAAGGTCCATTTACATCACATATTCACATTTATGAGTTCACCATAGTTCTTGGCCAGTCCAGTTATATTTACAAGCTGGGGGAAATAGGGTGTTACAGAACTAGATGGTGATAGTCCAAGAATTTTATCTAGACATAAAACCTGCCAAGCTGGTAAAAGGACAAGGTCTGTGCAAGCTCGCAGTCGAAGCCCAGGATCGAGTAAATGAAAACTCCGGATGGGAGAATGAAATAGCTCTATGGTGTGGAGAAGTAGCATACATCCCCCCAGGATGAGATTCCTGGTACAAGGACTTGGATTACCTAATACATCACAGAACTTGCCCTGAAATCCTCAAACCAAGAGAGAGAAGAGCCCTCAGGTTAAAGTCTGCACAATATCGTCTTATAAATTCAGTGCTTTTCTGAATCAACTATGACGGGGTATTGTTAAGGTGCCTCGAACGTGAAGACGTCAATAAGGTGCTAAAGGAACTTCATGATGGCCCCACCGGAGGACATTTTTCTAGAAATACAACTGCTCATAAGATTCTGAGGGCCTGCTACTACTGGCCCACCTTGTTCAAAGATGCGCATACTTACACTAGAAACTGTAAGACTTGTCAAATAAGCACTGGAAAGGAGAAAAGGTTAGCAGTCCCACTTCATCTTGTGATTGTTTCGAGGCCCTTTGAGAAGTGGGGGTTAGATATCATAGGAGAAATTACGCCCAGCTCCTCTAAGCTTCACAAGTACATTCTTACTGCCACTGACTATTTCACAAAATGGGCAGAGGCCATCTCTCTAACTCATGGAAACGAGAAGGTAGTGATCCAATTCATAGAACAACAGCTAATCACAAGGTTTTGTCTCCCCTTTGTTCTGGTATTTGATATTTCAGCTTACTTCTCCTCTACACTATTGATAGATTTTTCTCTGGAAAAAGGAATCATAATCAAGTACTCTGCAAATTATTACCCTTAGGGAAACAGTGTGGCAGAGTAGACTAACAAAAATCTGGTAAGGATATTAAAGAAGACAGTTATAGATAACCAAATAAATTGGCATAATCAACTTCATAATTCCCTATGGGACGATAGGGTCACACCCAAAGAAGCCATAGGAAACTCCCTGTACTTTTTGGTCTACGGGCAAAAATCCATCCTCCCAAATAGGCTCTATCTGCCATATCTTTAGTTGGCCCAAGATTCCAACGAGGAAACCCCATCGGCCATGCAATGAAGAATCAATACTCTACTCATGCTATAAGAAGAGAGAGAGAAGGCTAAGTCAAAATTCCTAGCTCACCAACAGATAGTGAAATGATGGTTTGACAAGCATAAGGCCAAAGAAAAGAGTTTTGAGGTGGGAGACTTGGTACTAAAATGGGACAGAGTGAATGAACCAAAAGGGAAGCACTCTAAGTTTCAGAACCTATGGCTTGGACCTTTCTAGCTCACTGAAAAACTAGGGGTAGGTACTTATCGATTGCATAACTTGGAGGG
>JASDQU010738422.1:110162-131469 GCA_032191745.1 Picea mariana | reverse complement strand
TCCGCTGTTGTTGTTGTTTTGAGTATATGTAGGCATTTTTTCCATTTTTATATCTATCGATGGTAGAGCTAAGCTCCCGACTGTAAAGTTTCAGCAAATCTTCTGGTTTTCTGGTGATTCCTCTGTGTTTGAGACTTCTTGGTTTATAACAAACAGTTCTTCCTTTTACATCTTGGTTCCATCTTATGCCAGAGGGTTCACAGTGAATGATTCACGTGGACTTAACAATCTTGTTATGATAAAGGATTTGTTGTGACATTGTTGTGATCCCTGGTATCTGTTTTTGAATGTGAAAGGATTTCACGTTCGAATGTATTCTTCTTCAGTCTGTCACGAACCGGATGTATGTGATAGACCTTTGCACTCTTCTCCTGGAAGTCTTCCCCCTACTCACCCTTTTACTGCAACTCACTGTTTGGAGTTTATCAAGACCTCACTCATCAAGCATGCTCGACCTAGTTTCTGAGTTGAGACGATATTGTTCTGAGTTTCCTTCCATCTGATCACCCCCTTTAAACAAAATCGTGACATTAAATTGATGGGCGTCGGGCTATGCTCCTGCCAGCAATCCAGGAGTGACTTCCGATAGCCAACAGAAGGGACTAAGCCACCTCATGTGAATTCGGGAGGTTTGAGTATAGGTTGAAAAAGGGAGGTCTAACGATGAACGTCGATCACCGAATGGTTAAGGCCACGTGGTGATATTTCAGGACTTCGGGGATTTGAAAATTTAAGGTGTGGTATGCACAGACTGTCGAAGCCCCCTTCCTTAACCATAGGATCTAGGCAGAGGATGTGGACCATTGATATCCTCCATGGTGTCTTTAACCTGGTAGAGGCCGATATGAAACCCATAGGGTATGAATGTCTCCTTCTTATCCTTCAGCAAAGTGGCGTTGTACCCCTGCAAGATAATTTGGTAACATATTTCCCCTAGTACCAATCGGTCGGGGACATATATAGGTAGCAAATGCGGTGCTCCTGTGGTGATGAAAACCCTAATGTAGGTTTCACACTCGTCCAGGTACCAGTGATCGACTTTCGATATAACTTTTTTGGCCGCATAAGACAGCCTTGGGCACTCCTTGAATAGTAAGAAATGAATAGGTGCGATAAATTGGTCACAAATGAGAGAGTAGGATATTTTATACCGGTTCTCCCACAAGATGCTAAAATAGAGATGGACCGAGAGCTTGGAGGTGTGCCATATCAGGTTCATTCCTACAAATACATTTCTTCCACAGATGACGTCCAATAGATAAGAGGCCATGTAGAAGGNGCAAATGCGGTGCTCCTGTGGTGATGAAAACCCTAATGTAGGTTTCACACTCGTCCAGGTACCAGTGATCGACTTTCGATATAACTTTTTTGGCCGCATAAGACAGCCTTGGGCACTCCTTGAATAGTAAGAAATGAATAGGTGCGGTAAATTGGTCACAAATGAGAGAGTAGGATATTTTATACCGGTTCTCCCACAAGATGCTAAAATAGAGATGGACCGAGAGCTTGGAGGTGTGCCATATCAGGTTCATTCCTACAAATACATTTCTTCCACAGATGACGTCCAATAGATAAGAGGCCATGTAGAAGGTAGGAGTTTCTCCTTCCTTCGGCTGTTGAGCTTGTAGAATGTAGGTGCTAATCTGTTTAGAGATGAGCATGCCCCAGTTGAAGTTTGTTCCGGAGATGGCAACAATATAAGCCAAAGGCATCCATTCCTCCAAAAACCTGGAGCAATATTTTTCTCCATGCAACTGACAAAGGAGAGCCATTAGATAGATATAAGGTTGTCTGAGGTTGGTCATTGGGTACCAGCTGGAGTTTCAGTTGGTGAATTTTTTGTCTTATCTCCAACAGGACTCCATGATTTTTTTAGTGTCATGCTTCTAATAAAACTTCACAACAAAATCCTTGTTCAAACGTTCATCTAGATCCTTGAGCTTATAATACTTTTGGACTTCTATTGGGAGGAAAACACTGGAAATTTGACCATTATCATAATTAATTACAAACTTCTATGCATCGTTGTGATCAATAAGCCATTTTAAAAGTTCAATGTAAGGGAATACCAGAGTCCTTCTTTCCACCATGTGTATGTAAGCCTTGTAGATGTTGACGAAGACCTCATCATCCAGCTTCCTTGTGTCAGGATCGCTATGCCGGGCATACTTGGGGAATTCTTCGTGCTTTATTTCCTTGAACAGCTCTTCCCATCACAGGAATGTTTTCTTGATCCCAATGTTCACCTCTGTGTCCCCAAAGGCTGGGGGTTGAGTGAAGGCTTCTTTGGTGATCGCCTTGATGATCGACGATGGCTTCGAAGTCAATTCCAATTTTCTTGCAACGGTTGGGGAGGAGCCTTCTCCTGCTTCTGATTCTTGCAGCTTTGGGAATCTAGGAGATTTCTTGGTGGTAGGTTTCTTCAGAAGCATCGTTCCTACAACTGAAGATGCTCAATTAGGGGCGTCACATAGAATAATATTAGATCTTAATCTATATGTGAAATGAAATCAAAACCAGACTGGTACATCACTGTTTGCTTGCTAAACTCTGTTTCTTAATACTCACTATACCTTGGAAGCCTTCTTTGGGTTGTTCATCTCACTCCTCTGGATGTTCTGGATCTCTTTGCATGTAGAAGGCTCTAGCTCATAATAATTCAGGGAAATATAACAAGAGAGAACTTACCAGTCGCATCAAGCCATTAATACAAGTAATGGGATGAAATTTAAACTACTTACCGCCAATTCTCTATAATCAATTTTACGTAGGTTGACAACGAAGGCATGGAGGGATATGCATTGTATCTATAGGTTAAAAAAGTCATTGCACTTTGCGCACAAATCATATACTGGATTCTTCGTTGATACTCCTTAAAAAATAAAAATAATAAAACCGTTGATGCCGATTTCTTTCGTCGGATGGTTCTGACGTGACATGTGGCAGATAAAGACAGGTGACTGGACTCATGAGTGCCAACAGAGGTGGTAACCTTCTTTCAGTTGCACGCTTAATATCCTAGCCTAGGAATCACCGATGCCAATTAGATATTAGGGGTTAGTAACCGGGGATGAACTTATCGCATCCTTTCCCTTGAGCTAGCTTCTTGGAAATTCATCAATGCCAACATGTTTTTTTGGGATTAGTCATCGGCAATTCCTCCCTTTCCCCACAAATGACTACTTCCTTTTGTGTTTCGCCAATGATGAATGAAATCAATCATCAAAAACTTTCTTGTGCAATGTTTATCATGAAATAACAACTCCCCATTTACCAATGCCGATGAAAACCGGAAACCAGTGTCCTTAGTTTCCTAGGACGATTTTCTTACACCTCGGATTCTTCCGGGTGCCGAAATTTGGACGCGTCAGGTGAAATGACTTAGTGATTGATTCTTTAGTCAAATGTTACTCCCTTTAAGTTGTGATCATTTCAACATGTTCAGTGAAACTTTTAAATAATCAAGGAGAAAATGTAGAAAACAAAGATAAGCGGAAACAACATTGTTTTGAATTAAACAATAAGTGGTACCCAAAAAGTAGAGTTTGGCAGAGACTTTTTAGGGTGTGTTGAGAGCTCAACAAATTGTGAATCACTGGCTGAACGTAGAATCTATGTTCTTCCTTCAATAACCTTAACTCATGTCCTCCTTTCTTGTTTATATTTATTCATTATTATTATTATTATTATTATTATTATTATTATTATATATATATATATATTGTTTTATTGGAAATATTGTTTTGGGGCYTGACCATTTACTGGGAGGGTGTCAGGTTCTCCCTCCAAGTTMTGCAATCGATAAGTACCTACCCCTAGTTTTTCAGTGAGCTAGAAAGGTCCAAGCCATAGGTTCTGAAACTTAGAGTGCTTCCCTTTTGGTTCATTCACTCTGTCCCATTTTAGTACCAAGTCTCCCACCTCAAAACTCTTTTCTTTGGCCTTATGCTTGTCAAACCATCATTTCACTATCTGTTGGTGAGCTAGGAATTTTGACTTAGCCTTCTCTCTCTCTTCTTATAGCATGAGTAGAGTATTGATTCTTCATTGCATGGCCGATGGGGTTTCCTCGTTGGAATCTTGGGCCAACTAAAGATATGGCAGATAGAGCCTATTTGGGAGGATGGATTTTTGCCCGTAGACCAAAAAGTACAGGGAGTTTCCTATGGCTTCTTTGGGTGTGACCCTATCGTCCCATAGGGAATTATGAAGTTGATTATGCCAATTTATTTGGTTATCTATAACTGTCTTCTTTAATATCCTTACCAGATTTTTGTTAGTCTACTCTGCCACACTGTTTCCCTAAGGGTAATAATTTGCAGAGTACTTGATTATGATTCCTTTTTCCAGAGAAAAATCTATCAATAGTGTAGAGGAGAAGTAAGCTGAAATATCAAATACCAGAACAAAGGGGAGACAAAACCTTGTGATTAGCTGTTGTTCTATGAATTGGATCACTACCTTCTCGTTTCCATGAGTTAGAGAGATGGCCTCTGCCCATTTTGTGAAATAGTCAGTGGCAGTAAGAATGTACTTGTGAAGCTTAGAGGAGCTGGGCGTAATTTCTCCTATGATATCTAACCCCCACTTCTCAAAGGGCCTCGAAACAATCACAAGATGAAGTGGGACTGCTAACCTTTTCTCCTTTCCAGTGCTTATTTGACAAGTCTTACAGTTTCTAGTGTAAGTATGCGCATCTTTGAACAAGGTGGGCCAGTAGTAGCAGGCCCTCAGAATCTTATGAGCAGTTGTATTTCTAGAAAAATGTCCTCCGGTGGGGCCATCATGAAGTTCCTTTAGCACCTTATTGACGTCTTCACGTTCGAGGCACCTTAACAATACCCCGTCATAGTTGATTCAGAAAAGCACTGAATTTATAAGACGATATTGTGCAGACTTTAACCTGAGGGCTCTTCTCTCTCTTGGTTTGAGGATTTCAGGGCAAGTTCTGTGATGTATTAGGTAATCCAAGTCCTTGTACCAGGAATCTCATCCTGGGGGGATGTATGCTACTTCTCCACACCATAGAGCTATTTCATTCTCCCATCCGGAGTTTTCATTTACTCGATCCTGGGCTTCGACTGCGAGCTTGCACAGACCTTGTCCTTTTACCAGCTTGGCAGGTTTTATGTCTAGATAAAATTCTTGGACTATCACCATCTAGTTCTGTAACACCCTATTTCCCCCAGCTTGTAAATATAACTGGACTGGCCAAGAACTATGGTGAACTCATAAATGTGAATATGTGATGTAAATGGACCTTGAGGAAAAGGTCAAATGAATGTGAATAACATTTGGAATTATTGCAGGACTGTTGAGAGGGGATGTGCAGAAAAAGATACCACGATGGTGGTGGAGGGCACCTGGAAAGGTGGCGTTAACTTCCACTAGGAATTTATACCGTATTTGGACTCCACTGGCCCGGAGAACCAAAAGCAGCTTGTTGGCCCTGAATTTAATGCCTTGCAGGTTAGCAGGTTGATGGCTTAATGAGGGATGGGGAGGTGAACCGCCTATCCGTAGAGTCGTCAGGCCTGATCAGTGTGAGGGTAATCATGCCACACGCAACCTCGCAAGAGGATAAGGCATGGGGAAGAAGCGATTCGAGGGGGTAGACGTGAGGGGAACTCTGGCAATACGCAGAGTGAGTGATAGCAGAGAGGAAGAATTGCAACCTTTGCTCCTAGTCACTGGCAGACAGAGAGACGCAGTCTCACAGCATCGTGGTCTCAGCTTGGGGGTGGCTAGTGGTAAATCCACTGTGAGTCGCTACGCTTACGGTTGGGTGGAAACGAGCACCCCTCTCAACAGTTGCACCCACTTCTGGTGTTATTTCTGATAAGTGTTTTACATATTGCATCTTGAAATTCATATACTAACACATATATGCTCATAGAACTGTGAAATTGTGAATGATTATAGTATAAGAATGTATGTGCAGTGTTTTGATAAGAAATGGTAGATATATTCTTATAACAGAAAAACCACGCATGGCTTATGATTGATAAATGAATGTAATTATGCACAAGTTGAACTAAGTCAAACTTCCAGTCCGTTCTCAGGAATTTGTTTCCCCTTATCTATCTCCCAGAATGCCCTGGAATAGACCTCTTCACAGAGATTCCCTCCTTGGAAAGGTTTACCAAGAACTTGGAAAAAGGACTTGAATGCTCAAGTCTTAACAACCATGTACGAGGAGGAATGACCCTCTTAAAATCCTGAAGTAGTAGCGTAGGGATAAGTATCAATCGACGGACGTGATCCTGTCGAAAGATTCCCGGGTCATTCATGACCGTTAGATTGATGAAAGAAACAAGGGCATTACATACCTTGCCCCTTTTCCTCTACCTTCATGAATAGCGAGGAAATCGGGACCCTAGATCCCCAAGGTCTGTGGGAATATCTGGACCATTGGTTTATTTTCACATCCAGAGAGCAGTAAGAGAGTACATGGCATGGGATAGATATGAACCATTAGATCTTAGCTAGAGAGATCGATAACCGTTGGATCCATTAGGAGGCACATGAGGGTTAAGCCCTTGTGAACAAGGGCGAAAGTCATGAGAGAGAAGTCGGTATCGGGGATTCAGATTTCGGGGTTTCGAGAGTCCTGATGACAAAATATTGGGACACTCCTTGGTAAAAATCCCGATATAGATCTAGATCGTCCATCTGTGAAGGACACGTGGCGGAGATCGAGAGTCCATCGGTATTTCGGATACCTGGGATTTGAGTTGACAAAGTGGTATCAGAGTGGATATCAGGGATATCGAGGACATGAGGAGAGTCACTCGACCCCAGGAACCCCGAATCAACGGGATTTGATCTGGACCGTTCATTTGGGAGTGGACGCGTGTCACAAGACTACCCACATCTAGGACTTAGGCATCGGAGGTTGGAAGAGGAAGTCTTTCAACTTCACAAGTGGCGAAAGGGAAAGAGCTCTATGTTGTGGGCCTAGCTGACGTCACATCAGGATACCATCACTTGGAATATCGAAGTTCTCGAAATCGAGGAAGTCGAGACAATTCAAGTCTCGAAACAGTGAGATTGGATCAGGGCCGTCCATCCGTTGGGGATACGTGGCAAAGATCGAGACTATCGGGGGAAGTCTCGATAGAAGGAAAAATCGGTGCATCGGAGTTCGGCGTTTCACAAGTCCTGAGGACAAGACTTCTAGAGCATTCGAAGTCATGAAACAGCGAGAGGTGATCAGGACTGTCCATMTTGAGGGGACATGTGGCAGTGATCAGGGCCTCCAGGAAAAGTCCCAAAAGGAGAATCGTCAATTAGGAAATCGCGAGTCGGGATATCGGGAATCCCGTGGACAAGAAGTACTTACAACTTGGAAATGTGAAGTCCAAAACCTCGACCAGGGGGAGAAAGCTCCGTTGTTGTGGGGCCTAGCTGACGTCAGGTCGGACAATCAGGGATCGGGATATTGGGAATCCCGTGGACAAGGTGTCATTGTGGTTCGACATTGCGATGTCCAAAACCCCAATATGAGATAGGGTTGTGGTCACAAGGATAGTGGTCACGTGGACCAAGAATCTAGCCAGAAGGGGATAAGGGCCAAAGATGGAGAGTTAGCTCATCGGAGTTCGGGAGATCGAGAGGTCAATAACTCTTGGCGTCAAAAAAGAAGAAACTCTGAAACTTGAAATTGACTCTGGGAAACATGCAGTCATGTGCAGAAGGTCGATCTCCCTTTGGAGGGAAACTTTGGATACCTCGGAAGCTTCAGGGATTTGAATCGAGAAATGTAGGAGTCGTGTATCGTGATTCCCCGAACCGCAAAAAGTCGTTAATCCCTTGGCTAGCTTAAGTGCGTGGACACCATATAAGGTCACGTGGACAAGACCCCAAGAGAGAAACTTTCCCCTCGCTAAACCCTGTAGGACTTCGAGGGTTCTGATTGTTGAGAAATCAATGAAAAAGTTTGATTTTGAGTAGAGGGTATGTGACAAGTTCCCTCTTCTTTCTCCCATTTCTTGTTGGGTGAACAAAGATTGGACTAGAGGGTGTGGTATAATCACCTTAGTATGGTTCTTGAGGATGTAGGACCTGAAATGCTTTACTGCCTTATAGACTGCGTAGGCCTACTTGTCTATGGCAGGATAGTTGAGCTCAGCTCCCTGAAGGTTAGTGCTCATAAATGATACTGGGGATTCACTGTTGTCATCATCCTTCTGAGTTAAAATTGCAGCCAACGACTGGTCAGAAGTGTAGGTATATAAGTTAAAGCCTCTATTGAAATCAGGACTTCGCAACACCGGAGCCCGAGATATGGAAGCTTTGATTTTGTTGAAAGCATTTTTTCGTTCGTCATCCCACTTAAATTTGGCATATTTGCGAATCATATTTTGTAAGGGTTTGACAATTTCGGCGAAGTCGGGAGTGAACTTAATTGATTTTCCCGAAGAAAGACTGCATGGCTTTCTTGTTATGGGGTAACGGAAGTTGTGCTATGGCCTTAATCCTTTCGGGGTCTATGCGAATCCCTTATTGAGATATAATATGTCCCAATAACTTCCCTTCTTCAAATCCAAAGATAGTTCTCTTAGGATTTAACGATATACCATATTTCCTGCATCTTTCAAAAATCTAAGTTAAGTGTTGGATGGGCTCCCTCCCATCCTTCAAATACACTGTCACGTCATCTAAATATACTACTACACACTTGTTTATAAGCCCTCATAATGCCACTTCCATGGCACTCTGGAAGGTTGCTCCTGCATTAATTAAGCCAAAAGGCATGCGATTATAAGTGAAGGTTCCCCATTTGGTTCAGAAGGTGGTTTTCAATCAGTCTTCCTCCGAAACCAACACTTGATTGTATCCTGAGAAACCATCGAGCAAAGAAAAAATCTCCTAGGGAATCGGAAAGGGTATTCTTTGCCTTGGGGATTGCAGTAATGTTGAAAAATCCAAAGCGTTCTATTAACCTATGCACCTCCTGCTGGTAATTCTTAAGGTGGGGTGAATTGCAATGTATCGTGTTTCCTACTTGTCTAATTATGATTTCTGAGTCTCCAAAAACCTTTAATTCTTTGACATTAAGATCTATGGCTTTCTTTAACCCTTGCACCAAGGCTTCATACTTGGCAGTGTTGTTGGTGCACTCAAATTCTAGCCTACAAGACAAGAAATGATGCCTTCCCCTTGGGTCAATTAGAATGCACCCCGCTCCTAATCCTTCTTGTGAATTGGATCCATCAAAATAGAGGTTACAAATACATGAATGAAAATCATTCATTCCTTCATCATTGTTGATGTTATGTTGTCCACCCTTTCCTTCCACCTGACCTGGCACAGGATTTTGACAAAAGAGAGAATCTTCTATTGGCATCAACGATTTCTCCTGGAAAGGAAGCTCGGAGTTTTGGGTAATCGAAACATTGGATATGAGGGGAGGGAAGTTCCCAAAGTAGGAGTCACAAGAATAATTACCCAATATGGGAAAATATGTCGAGGCTGGTTCATTAGGGGATTCTATATTGGTGATCGTATGCTTCAGATATATCTCCCTATCAATTCGGATCATGTTCTTGTATCCTTTCAGTGGTAGCCAAAGGTGTGCCCAATCAGCACTAAAGTATCCATTCATCTTTTCAGACCAATCTCAGCATAATAATAGCCCATATGCCTCAGGGATATCTACTACAATGATATCAATCACCTGCACGAACTTAGGGTTTATCATTATCCTGACCATCACATCTTTGAGTTCCCCCATAACCTTGACCTGGGTTCTGTCTAGTTGAATAACATGCTTATCTCTTTTGAGAGGGACAACACCTAGCTTATTACAAATAGACAAGGGCATGACATTAGAAGATGCTTTGGAATCTACCAGAAAATTGTGAATATTCCTATTGAAGACTTCGAACGTTAAAAGGAAAAGAGGCACAAAAGGTCTCTCCTTCCTGCCTTATGAGCAGGTTTTTATCATTGGTTTTCTTGCCAAATCTGAAGGGGGTATATTCTTCTCTCAACAATCACCGGTGGCTAGGTTTTATACCAAACTTAGAGCCTGCAACAAAAGGTCTTTCCACTGAGGGATTCTACATACATCCATAACTGATATATTAGCTTTCATCTTCTTCAAATCTTCGACTATGTTATAATATAGCTTAGGAGATTCCTGCGTATGGATGTTTAGAGGTTGTTTACTAGGAGCGACAGGAACTCTCGAGCAATAAGGAGTCAATTTACTTTGTGAGACATGGGTGGCATCGGTATCTTTTGGGCCGGGTTGACCCTTACTACATGTTTGTACCATCGATATCTCTGTGGGTGGTGCCTGATGTTTAAACAAATAATCTAAAGACATGATCATGTCGGGATCCCATATCAGCATGTCCGTGTCTTATGGTGGGTCAGCCTCTTCCTGATTGGCAATGTTAAAGGCCAAACTATTGGGTGGTTTGGTCAGAGAGACTTCACCCAGAAAATGATTGGCCATTAAATTCATGGTGTTGACCCACTGAGGACATTCCATTTTTAAGTGGTTCTCTTGGTGGTAAGTACAGAAAGAATCAGAAGTGACATTTCCTAAGTCAATGTTTTGGTTGGCTAGGGGAGGTTCAATTTCTTTGAAAGGATGGTTTCTTTTAAAGAAAGGCTTATAGGGTCTTTGGCCTTGGTTTCCCTCACCCACAGTTCTTTCCATATCTATAATCTCATTTGATAGTTTCTTGACCATGCATTGCAAGTCTTCTATATCCCCATTACCCTTATCGGGAGTTGGTTTAGCCAGCTTCCCCGATGGTTTAGTCAAGAGGAGTCCTCTCCTGGGAGGGGGATGGTTTTCTTTTCTTGCTAGAAATGCATGGCCTTCTTTACACCCTTTCATCTGGAACTCTATTGTCTTGGCCTCTTCGAAATTCTCCGCGAGGGTTTTCTTAGCGACTCTTTTAACGACCATGGAAATAGAAGCTGGAAGATAGTTAGCATAGACCTCTATTTGCAACTCTTGAGACAGTTTTTCCGCGAACTGAAACTTGTTTAGGATAGTCGTGAATATTTGATTGAAATCTTTGACCCTTTCCTTTGGGGTCATGGTGGTTGCAAACAATTCATCCATAAGGGCTCCTGTGGTAGTTTCCTCGGCAAATTTGTCTAGAAAGTCCTTTTGGAACTTAGTCCAGCTAGTTATGGATCCTACTGGCAAGTTAAAATACCAAGTGGAAGCCAAGTTCTCAAAAGTGTAGGGGAAAAGTCTACATATCATGTCTTCATGTTGAACGTTCATAATCCTGATTGCGAGTATGAACTTCTTGATATGATCTTCAGGCAATCCTGAGGTCTCAAGATCATACTTGGGGAGAAACTTTTCTGGGTGCCTAGGGAGATTCTGTATTCATCCAGGGACAGCCACAGTGTCCCCTGCCAACCAAGGTTGGTTTCCTTGAAGTGGAACTTCTCTCTCCTCCTCATGACCATTGTTTTCTTCCATATCTTCGGAGTCAGAGTTAGGCTCTTCCTCCTTCGAAAGATCATTAGGTTCATAGATGTCATCGACTGGTGTCTCAGGTATGAGGTCAAGAGGTTCTTGGATTTTGGTGATCGCTAAGTCTATTAAGTCTTTGATGGAGTGTACGAAAAATTCGTTGGGAGTGTTGACCACTAGTCTACCTTGTTTTTTTCTTCGAGGGAGGATGGGGGTGAGTGGAAACGCATCGATTTGATGGGCGTAAGCTCTGGTAATCCTTATAAACTGATTCACTTCCTCATGAGGGAGGGCGTAAGGTATTTCAGGGTGAAGATAACCTTCCTTGGAGTGGAGCGATTTATTTTCTTGGGGAGTACTTGATAAAGGTGGGTTGTCTATTGGATGACTAGCCATGCATGTGGGTCGTTACGAATCTATAGGTTGTTCGGAATATCATATAACTTACATATTCAACCATTCATTCTCATGCCCTCCTTCTAGCGCCAATTCTGTTGATGGGTCTTAAAACCCTTAACTCAACAGTAGGAACCAAACCTGACACCGAGGCCTAATTAGACTATGCAGCTTTTGTGACTGGAATAGTTTTCCAGATCTTGTGATCCAGCCAATTTAATCGATGGGATTTATGTTTTCTTGTGGAGGCATCTCCTTCAGTCGGGATTTTCACTTTTGGTAATTTATCTTTAGTTAGGATAAATGTGACGAAAAGTCGGTATAAACCAACTTGACCGCACAACGATAAGGAAGTCTAAAGACTAGGAAAGGACGAGCTCGACATAACCCTCCCTCCAACATGCAGACAATGATCTCTTACCACAGGCCTAGTAATAATACTTTAACCATGTGAGCACTCAATCACTAGTTGACATTTTAACCTAAACTATCCAAGAAACAAAATGAGAGAAAATTTAACTACTGCAGAAGAGGCTGAGCTCGGGATAAACTGTTGCTCAAACATGCAAACGATAATCCTATACCACGAGCCTAGTAATAATACGTTAACCATGTGAGCATCCAATTACTGTTTGAGAATACTAATTATTAGAAGAAAACATTTATATGATAAGACCAATAGCAAGAAAAATAATTCATCTACCATAATACTTCATCATATATCCACACAACGATTCATCATTTCCATCATTAAAGAAAAGAAAAACAAAGAAATTGAACCAGATAACTTGACAATATATTCGATAGCTCTTACTTGTTACATCTTCTCATGAATGAATAGGAAATAGTTCTTCTCCGGGCTCAATTACACATGAATATGATGAAAACAACTTCATCTCTGGTCCAGAAAGACTTCTTCATTCATAGCAGCTCCAAAATAATTCTTAACAACTAGAAAGAAAAGAGTTCTTGCAACAAACCATCGACCTCTAGACCATCAATCGATGTTCTTATTTATAATATAAAGTCTTAACAGTAATTAATGGTAAAATATAATTTGAACTAATCACAAATCACCATGTGGCGTCATCATCTGATAGTATTTCAACAGTCCACCCAAGTTGTTTCTTGAAAAGGGTGGATTCTTTCATAATCGGACCATCTAATAAAGAGTTCTTCACAATTATGGGCCCATGGGAATCTGTCTTGTTCCATTGGGGCCACATATATCCCTCTCATGTCTGTTGCATGCGCTCGGTATTTTATCAAGGTGGAATTCAGTTGTTGCAACATGGTTTTAGCTCTAATTGGGTGTTCTATGAATTGTCGCACCTATCCCAGCCTCACATAGGCTACCTTTGTGCACTCTTCGGACCATAGGGAGTCTTGTTCGGCACACGTCTTGAGCATGTTTTGTATGTCGATAAACTCACCGTGGTTGCCAAAATCAGGGATCTTGATATATTTCATTACTTTATTAATTTTATCCCAGTGCTTCTGGCACTTGGCATATTGTTCTTGGATCTCTCGATGTGGGTCCCGGGACATCTTAGTCTAGTATTCTCCATATCTCCTTATGCAGTCGAGGCTATTTTTTCTTAACATCCAAATGCCATGTTCTTCCTTTCCTTGACCTTGTTGGATGGCCTCAATGTATTTGAGCCTTTCCACCGCTTGTTTCACTCTTTCATGCCATCGTTCCATCTCCTTGCATGTTACGAGAGCCATCAGAGTGTCCTCCTGGAATTCAATTATATATTCAGTTAACAGGGTTCTTTCTTTCTTGTACTCATTGTAAACTCCTGAAAACTCACTCTTCAAATATGTCGTAGTCTATGTGACTCCTTTATAATACTCAAAAATATGGCACAGGTGTTCCAGTTCCTTCAGAGTATCAACTATTTCTCTTACATCCCTCCTGGCCCTATCTTGGGCAACATCAGAGAGGGATCTTCCCATTCCTATTAGTTTGGACGTGTGAGCATCTACTGTGTTGATCAAGCTTTCCTCTGTGGTAACCAAAATAGAATGGTCCACAGTAATCTTCCTCTTCTTAGCAGTCCTTTGTATGATGGCCTTCCTCTTTTGATCATAGGAGATTGCATAGATGTCTACTACTTCGTCTACCAGATTTGGTATCTGTTGGTCGCCCCATGTGAGCATGTTTCCCAGGTTGCTGGTGGTATATATTTGTTCAAGATCAGACTCTTGAACCTCCTTGTTTTTATCTAAACCCTCGGCCTTTTCCTGATGTTTATCGAGGACCTGAGTATCAAGTGGAATCTATGTGTCGGGAGAGAGCTCAATACTTGCCTGTATTCTATCCATGGCATCGCCGACGTCCTTCTGCGGAGATCTTTATTTTGACACGTCCAATTCTGACTTGTCCTTGGGACTACCTACTTAGGTCTCCGGTGCATCGGGCGTTTCTATGTCTAAGCCGCTTTCGACTCCTTTTTCTTCTTGTGTGTCCTCTTGACTTTGAACATCGGGAATAAGAGGTATTTTTTCTTCGGCTCCCTTTCCTTCTTCTACATGCACAGAGGTCATTTGAAATACCTCTGGACTCTCATCATCACTGTATATATCTTTGAACTCGAATAGAGGGTTAGGCACACTAGTTTCGACTGACACCCGGCCTGACTTTGATTGAGTCATCGTGCATGCCGGTGAATCGGCTAGCGACAGTGTGGATTCAGGGTCATCTGACCCGTTGATGTTACCAAGGTCTGTGAGCTCAGAGCCACCTACCCCTACCGAGCTCTCTTCTAGTTTATTGGTTGGAACGCTCGATAAGAGGGCCAGATCATTCGATGCCAGATCCATTATTTGTTGAGAATGTTGGAGCAATAGTGTCCCTCTTTCCCTTACACCTGTAGTTCCGAGAAAATTATGGTTTTGTATAGGGGCTTCCTGGGGAGCTTCCATCGTTTCGGTTGATTCGAATGTTACCCTTTATTCCCTATTCCTGAGAATTTCTTCCACTCTTTGTGCTCTTTTATCCAAGGACGTCACTTTCTCTTCCTAACTCATGGACTTGAACTTGGTTATTTTGGGGTCAGTCATTCTTGCCAACACCTCATCCCAATCTTGAGCATTTTCAGTGAAGATTTCATCCTCAAACCAAACGTGGGAATAAGGTCAATAGGATGATACTTGTGATGCACATTTTGAGACCAGATCCTTGGGATCGTGCTTGCGAAAATGTCCTTTTTGGAACCGAAATTCCAATTCACTCAATCCCTCTTGCTTGGCCTATGCAGTGTATTTAACCTGGTAGAAGCCGATATGAAACCCATAGGGTATGAATGCCCACTTCTTATACTTCACCAAAGGGGAGTTGTACCCCTACAAGATAGTTTGGTAACATATTTCCCCTAGTACTAGTCGGTCGAGGACATATATAGGTAGCAAATGTGGTTCTCCTGTGGCACCAAAAACCCTAATGTAGGTTTCACGCTCGTCCAGGTACCAGTGACCGACTTTTGATATAAATTTTTTGGCCACATAAGACAACCTTGGCCACTCCTTAAATAGTAATAAATGAATAGGTGCGATAAATTGGTCACAAATGAGAGAGTAGGATATTTTATACCTGTTCTCCCACAAGATGCTAAAACAGACATGGATCAGGAGCTTGGAGGTGTGCCAGCTCAGGTTCATTCTTGCAAAGACATTTCTTGCACAGATGACGTCCAATAGATAATATGCCATGTAGAAGACATGAGTTTCTCCTTCCTTCGGCTGCTGAGCCTGTAGAATGCAAGTGCTAAGATGTTTGGAGATGATCGTGCCCCAGTTGAAGCTTGTTCTAGAGATGGAAACAATATAATCCAAAGGCATCCTTTCCTCTGAAAACCTGGAGATATCTTTTTCTCCATGCAACCAGAAAAGGAGAGACATTAGATAGATATAAGGTTGTCTGAAGTTGGCCGTCGGGTACCAGGTGGAGTTTGGGTTGGTGAATTTTTTGTCTTCTCTCAACTAGGACGCCTTGATTTTTCTGGTGTCATGCTTCTGATAAAACTTCACAACAAAATCCTTGTTCAAACGTTCATCTAGATCCCTAAACTTGTAATACTTTTGGACTTTTACTGGGAGGAAAACCTCGGCAATTTGACCACTATCATCATTAATTACACACTTCTATGCATCGCTGTGATCAATGAGCCATTTTAAAATTTCAGTGCAAGGGAATATCAGAGTCCTGCTCACCACCATGTCTAGGTAAGCCTTGTGGATGTTGATGAAGACCTCATCATCCAGCTTCCTTGTGTCAGGATCGCTATGTAGGGCATACTCGGGGAATTATTCATGCCTTATTTCTTTAAATAGGTCTTCTCATCGCGGGAATGTTGTCTTGGTCCCAATGTTCGCCTTTGGGTCCCCAAAGGCCGGGGGTTGAGAGAAGGCTTCTTTGGTGATCACCTTGATGATCGACGTTGGCTTGGAAGTGAATTCCAATTTTCTTGCAACGGCTAGGGAGGAGCCTTCTCCTGCTTCTGATTCTTGCAGCTTTGGGACTATAGGAGATTTTCTGGTGGTAGGTTTATTCAGAGGCATCGTTTTTGCAACTAAAGATGCTCAATTAGGCCCAATACATAGAATAATATTAGATCTTAATTTATATGTGAAATGAAATCAAAACCAGATTGGTACATACATGTACGCTTGCTAAACTCTATTGCTTAATACTCACTATACCTTGGAATCCTTCTCTGGGATGTTCCAGACCTCTTTGCACACAGAATTCTCTGGCTCATAATAATTCAAGGCAATATAACGAGAGAGAACTTATTAGTTGCATCAAGCCGTTAATAGAAGTAATGGGACGAAATTTAAACTACTTACCACCAATTCTCTATAATCAATTTTACATAGGTTGATGGCGGAGGCACGGAGGGAGATGCATTGTATCTACAGGTTAAAATGGTCATTGGGCTTTGCGCATGAATCAAATACTAATGCGCAATATTGGAATTAATAAATCAATTAAATGCATCGTAAATAGCATATCTTAGAGCTAAAACGTCCCATCGTGACATTTTATGAAAGGGGAAATTAGGGATCATCACAGAGTTACAAGATTCTTCATTGATACTCCTTACAAAAGAAAAAGAAAAAAAAAACCACCATCGTCGATTTCTTTCATCGGATGGTTCTGACGTGACATGTGGCGGATAAAGACAGGTGACTGGACTCACGAGTGACAACAGAGGTGGTAACCTTCTTTTAGTTGCGTGCTTCCTATCCTAGCCTAGGAATCACCAATGTCGATAAGATATCAGGGGTTACTAACTGGGGGTTTACTTATCGCATCCTTTTCCTTGGGCTAGCTTCTTGGAAATTCGTCGATGCCGACATGTTTTTTTGGGATTGGCTGTCGGAAATTCCTCCCTTTCCCTGTAAACGACTACTTCCTTTTGCGCTTCGCCAATGCTAGATGAAATTGGTCATCGACAACTTTCTTGTGCAATAGTTATCACGAAAGAACATCTCCCCATTTATCGATGCCGATGAAAACCGACGATCAGTTTCCTTACTTTCCTAGGATGATTTTCTTTCACCTCTGATTCTTTCGAGTGCTGAAATTTGGACGCATCAGGTGAAATGACTTAGTGATTGATTTTTTAGTCAAATATTGCTCCCTTCAAGTTGTGATGGTTTCGACATGTTTAGTGAAACTTTTAAAGAATCAAGGAGAAAATGTAGAAAACAAAGATAGGCGGAAACAACATTGTTATGAATTAAACAATAAGTGGTACCCAAAAAGTAGAGTTTGGCAAAGAATTTTTAGGGTGTGTTGAGAGCTCAATAAATGGCGATTCATTGGGTGAACACAGAATCTATGTTCTTCCTTCAATAACCTTAACTCATGTCCTCTTTTTTTGTTTATATTCATTATTATTATTATTATTATTATTATTATTATTATTATTGGAAATATTGTTTTAGGGCCTGACCATTTACTGGGAGGGTGTCAGGTTCTCCCTCCAAGTTCTGCAATTGATAAGTACCTACCCCTATTTTTTCAGTGACTAGAAAAGGTCCAAGCCACAGGTTCTGAAACTTAGAGTGCTTCCCTTTTGGTTCATTCACTCTGTCCCATTTTAGTACCAAGTCTCCCACCTCAAAACTCTTTTCTTTGGCCTTATGCTTATCGAACCATCGCTTCACTATCTGTTGGTGAGCTAGGAATTTTGATTTAGCCTTCTCTCTCTCTTCTTCCATCATGAGTAGAGTATTGATTCTTCGTTGCATGGCCGATGAGCGTTCCTCATTGGAATCCTGGGCCAATTGAAGAGATGGAAGATAGAGCTCGTTTGGGATGATTGATTTTTGCCCGTAGACCAGAAAGTATGGAGAGTTTCCTATGGCTTCTTTGGGTATGACCCTATCGGCCCATAAGGAATTGTGAATTTGATTATGCCAATTTATTTGGTTATCTCTAATTGTCTTCTTTAATATCCTTACCATATTTTTGTTAGTCGACTCTACCACACTATTTCCCTGAGGGTAATAATTTGTAGAGTACTTGATTATGATTCCTTTGTCCAGAGCAAAATCTGTCAATATTGTAGAGGAGAAGTAAGTTGAATTATCAAATACTAGAATAGAGGGGAGACCAAACCTTTTGATTTGTTGTTGTTCTATGAATTGGATCACTACCTTCTCGTTTACATGAGTCAGAGGGATGGCCTCTACCCATTTTGTGAAATAGTCGGTGGCAGTAAGATTGTACTTGTGCAACTTAGAGGAGCTGGGTGTAATTTCTCCTATGATATCTAACCCCCACTACTCAAAGGGCCTCGAAACAGTCACAGGATGAAGTGGGACTGCTTCCCTTTTCTCCTTTCTAGTGCTTATTTGACAAGTCTTACAGTTTCTAGCGTAAGTATGCACGTCTTTGAACAAGGTGGGCAGTAGTAATTGACCCTCAGAATATTATGAGCAGTGGTATTTCTAGCAAAATGTCCTCCGGCGGGTCCATCATGAAGTTCCTTTAGCACCTTATCGGCGTCTTCATGTTCAAGGCACCTCAACAATACCCCATCATAGTTGATTCGAAAAAGCACCTAATTTATACAATGATATTGTGCAGACTTTAACCTGAGGGCTCTTCTCTATCTTGGGTTGAGGATTTCAGGGCAAGTTCCATGATGTAGTAGGTAAGCCAAGTCCTTGTACCAGGAATCTCATCCTATGGGGATGTATGTTACTTCTCCAGACCTTAGAGATATTTCATTCTCCCATCCGGAGTCTTCATTTACTTGATCCTGGGCTTCGACTGTGAGCTTGGACAGACCTTGTCCTTTTACCAGCTTGGCAGGTTTTATGTCTAGATCAATTTCTTGGACTATCGCCACCCAGTTCCCTCTTATTTCTCCCATTTCTTGTTGGGTGAAAAAAGATCGGACTGCAAGGTTTGGTACAATCACCTTAGTGTGGTTCTTGAGGATGTAGGAACTGAAATGCTTTACTACCTTATAGACTGCGTAGGCCTACTTGTCTATGGCAGGATAGTTGAGCTCATCTCCTTGAAGATTAGTGCTCATAAATGATACTGGGGCTTCGTTGTTCTCATCATCCTTCTGAGTTAAAACAACAGCCAACGATCGGTCATAAGCGAAGGTATATAAGTTAAATCCTCTATTGAAATTGGGACTTCTCAACACTGGAGCCCGAGATATGGCAGCTTTGATTTTGTTGAAAGAGTTTTTCCATTCATCATCCCACCTAAATTCGACATCTTTGCGAATCATATTTTGTAAGGGTTTGATAATTTCGGTGAATTCGGGAGTGAACTTCCTCACAAAATTGATTTTCCCGAAGAAAGACCACATGGCTTTCTTATTATGGGGTAACGAAAGTTGGGCTATGGCCTTAATCCTTTTGGGGTCTATTCAAATCTCTGCTTCAGATATAATATTTTCCAACATTTTCCCTCCTTCAACTCCGAATATAATTTTCTTAGGATTTAACGATATACTCTATTTCCTGCATCTTTCAAAAATCTGAGTTAAGTGCCACGTCCATGGCCCTCTGGAAGGTTGCTCCTGCATTAATTAAGTCGAAAGGCATGTGTTTATAAGCGAAGGTTTCCCATTTGGTTCAAAAGGTGGTTTTCAATCGGTCTTCCTCCGAAACCAACACTTGATTGTATTCTGAGAAACCATCGAGCAAAGAAAAAAAATCTGAGCCCGACACGGTCTGCAAGATTTGTTCCATCAGCGGGACGGGATAATTTTCCTTCTTCGAAGATTTATTGAGGTTCTAAAAGTCTACGCACAATCAGATTTCTCCCAATTTTTTCCTCACCGAAACAAGATTTGCTACCCAGGCAGAGTGCCTAACCTGGAAAATTATCTTCACATTCAGGAGTTTCCTTAATTCCTAGTACATGAGAGGTTCTAATGAAGGGTGATATTTCCTAAGCTTCTACTGGAAAGGCTTGACTTCGGGTTTCAACAGGATGGTGTGCTGAATAATATTTGTATCATATGTTTTCAACTCCTTATAGGACCATGCGAAAACGTCTTGGTATTGTCTAAACATCTTGAGGTAGGCATTTCTTTCTTCCTTAGATATAGTTTTGCCGAGTTTTACATTCCTTGGGTTATCTGGGGTCCCAAGATTCACAGTTTCATGGAGGGGACAAGAGCTGCCAATATTTTTACTTTTAGGACCTTTGAATCATTCCTTTAGGTCAAACAGATCTTCTAGATTACCTACCCCTTTCGGGATCATATGGGCCTTAGATCTATCTGTATGTTGGTCTTCCATAGGACCCCTTTCCGTTGAGTTCTCTTGGAACTCTTCATCATCAATAGAGCGATCTTTGAAATTGTCCTGATTGGTCAAAAAACTTATGAAATGTTCATCTCCTTCAAAGACTTTCCAATTGGAAATGTTATTAGGTATCGATGGCTTGTAGAGCCATTCTACAGTGAATTGGGAGGCTTCATAATCCTATAAAGGCGATAGCCTAGAAGTGACTGTGGCTAGGGAATTGGAAAGGGTATTATTTTCCCTGGGGATTATGGTAATGTTGAAAAATCCAAAGCGTTCTATTAACCTATGCACCTCCTTCTGGTAATTCTTAAGGTGGGGTGAATTGCAATGTATCGTGTTTCCTACTTGTCTAATTATGATTTATGAGTCTCTAAAAACCTTTAATTCTTTGAAATTAAGATCTATGGCTTTCTTTAACCCTTGCACCAAGGCTTCATACTCGGTAGTGTTGTTGGTGCACTCGAATTCTAGCCTACAAGACAAGAAATGATGCCTTCCCCTTGGGTCGATTAGAATGTAGCCCGCTCTTGATCCTTCTTGTGACTTGGATCCATCAAAATAGAGGGTAAAAATACATGAATGACAATCATTCCTTCCTTCATCATTGTTGATGTTATGTTTTCCATCCTTTCCTTCCCCCCGACCTGGCATGGGATTTTGACAAAA
>JASDQU010738421.1:259816-276887 GCA_032191745.1 Picea mariana | reverse complement strand
TCTATATTTAATGTTTTTCATGAGATTTTTATTGTCTTCTAAAATTTCTTATAAGATTTTCTGGATTTCTTTTTGTTAGGGTAAATCAAGGCAGTCCCAAATACCCAGCTGATTTTTATTGCATAGGTGCAGGCGAAGGTTAAAGAGAAGGTATGCATGGATTAATTTATCTCATTTTCTACTACATAATTATATAGTACATAATTTTTAAAATTTAAAAGCAATGCATGTAAAAGAATGTGATGGAGTTCTTGAATATCTTTGTGTGAGAGGGCTAGAGAACAAGTCTTCTTTTGGTGCAAAATCTATGTAATCAATCTCATTTTGAAAACAAGTGATCTCTTCCCTCTTTACTTGTTTAAGGTTTATGATTTTGGGGATCTTCAATATTTTTAACAACATATTATAATTTATGTTTATTATTTTTTATGATATTTTTTTCCACCTTTCAATGACTTATTGTAAGAGTTTTTTCTTGTTTTTGTTGGGTCTAGTGGGTGGAGAAATCGAGGCCGTGTCAATAGGCAGTTCCTAACAACAATGTGGATTTTGCAGGTGCAATGAGGGCATGCATAGGCTAAGGAGAAGGTATGTATGGTTTAATTTAACTCGTTTTCTTCTATATAATGTATGTTTTTTAAAATTTACAAGCAATGCATAAAAATTAACGTGGTAGTAGGTGGAGGAAAGCTATTGAATATGTTTGTGTGATAGAGGCAAAGGGTGAGTCCTCTTTTTGTTTAAAATCCATGCAATCCTCAAGATTTCTAATTCAATTGTTTTACTTCCTACTTACCTATCGAGGGTTTAAAGATCTATAGTCTTTGTATAAGATGTTTTTCAATATACATTTTTTGTTTTTCATTTAATAGTTTTTATAATTTAAGGCCGTGTCAAAGAGCATTGCAATCCCAAACAACAATGTGGATTTTGCACATTGGAAGGCATGAATGGTTTAATTTAACTCTTTTTCTTCTATATAATGTATGTTTTTTAAAATTTACAAAAAATGCATAGAAACTAATGTGGTGGTAGGTGGAAAAGGAAAAACCCTATTGAATATGTTTGTGTGATAGGAGCAAAGGGTGAGTCCTCTTTTGGTTTAAAATCCATGCAATCTTCAAGATTTCTAATATAATTGTTTTGCTTCCTACTTACCTATTGATGGTTTAAAGATCTTTGGTCTTTGTATAAGATGTTTTTCTGTATACAATTTTTGGTTTCTATTTAATAGTTTTTATAATTTATAGTCTATGTTTAATATTTCTCCAAGGTTTTTGGGTTTTTTTTGGGAAGATTTCTCATAAAATTTTCTTGTTTTGTTTTTGTTGGGTTTAGTGGGTGGGAAAACTAAGGCAGGCCTAAACAGTTTAGTGTGAAGGCTAGGAGAATGTATGTATGGTTGATTTAGCTTATTTTCTGCTACATAATTATATAATGTATGTTTAAAAAAATAGAGCCAATGTAGTCAAAGGTAGTTGGAGGAGTGTTGTTGAAACATTTTTGTGCAAGAAGGGCATAGGGTGAGTTTTTTTTGGTGCAAAACCTATGTTTTGGTTGGGTTTAGTGGGTGGGAATACTAAGGCTGGCCTAACTAGAATGTATGTATGGTTGATTTAACCTATTTTCTGCTACATAATTATATAATGAGTGTTCAAAAAAAAGTAGAGCCAATGTAGGCGAAGGTAGCTCGAGGAGTGTTGTTCAAACGTTTTTGTGCTAGAGGGTCATAGGGTGAGTTTTTTTGGGTGCAAAACTTATGTAATCATCCTCATTTAAGATACACAATTCTTCTCCTCCCTCTTTACTTGTTTAGATTTTATGATTTTTGGCGTTTGCATAAAATGTACTATATAATGTTTTTGGTCTTTGTTTAATATTTTTACAATATTATCACCATTTATAATTAATATTTTTCATGGGGCTTTTGGTGTCTTTTAAAGACTTCTCAAAAGATTTTTTTGGTTGGGTTTGTGGGTGGAGAAATTATGGCAAGCCCAAACAACCCAATTGATGTAAATTTCATAGGTGCTTTGGGTACATATGAAGGCTAAGGAGGAGGTATGTTTGGTTTAATTTAACTTGTTTTTTGCTACATTTTCTCCCTAGAAATAAATTCATAAATTTTATTCAAGAAGAGAAATTTATATCATGTGTATGCACATGTGCATTATGAGTTGTCTTGTGGATTGGTTCTCAAAATGTAGAAGTGATTTATAAGGCCATCTAACCACTTATTAAAAAATAAAGAAAAAAGATTGTTCATACAACTCCAAGATTTCAAAAGACATCTTGGAGTTGTATCACAATATAATCAAACATATTTAGGCTACAACCCCTTCTCTAATTTTCATGTAATTGTCCATAGTTAGAAAACAAAAACCCGACATGACTAGGCATGATATCTAACCCTTTAATGTTATGTTGTTACAACACTGCATTGATTAGAATTGTAAATAATCAATCATTGATAATACATAATAAGGAAAAATAACTTTAAAAAAGTGATTTGGAAAACTCCTAAAACAAGCCATGCATTGATTATAATTGTAGATAATCGATCATCGATAATACCCAACAAACCAAGCCATCCTTGGATTCTAGCATTGCATAAATCCCAACTTCCATCTGAAGTCCATCTTTGGATAAAGAATCAACTTCTAGATTGAGTTCTCTATATACATGACAGAGTGAAATGTAGCTAAAGACATTTTTCTTTCTTTGAATCTCCTAAAAAAGTGAACTTTTTCCAAAGAATCTCAAAAAGTGGATTTAAGAACAAGTTTCCCTCTTGGACTTCCCACACATCCAATTTATAACAACTCACCAAATATTTGCAACTAGTGAACTCCCCTTCTTTTTTATGAAGCTAAAGATAAGATAACAACAATTTTTAGAGCTAGAAGTTTTGCATAGTTGTTAGAACTTCCTCTTAGGCTTGCTTTCTACCTAAAGAAATGAGTATTAGATATGAAGAGGGTTCCCCTTGCCTCATATAGATGGGAGGGTCAACTTGAATGGAACCATCAAAATAGCCCAAGCGCCCAACTTTTCAATCGACTCATGATTAAGTTGCCTTTGAGGCATGCTTTTTGGAGGACGTGTAGGTAGCAATAATTGAACTACACATGGATACACATTGAAAGGTGAGAATGCTACTATCCTTAAATATTCTAGCATTCCTTGCAAGCCAAATACCTTAGGCAACAATATAAAGGAGGGATTTAAATTATTTAAGCTTGACTTCTATTATTTCCTTCAATGGAGACCTAATTTTCCATAGTGGTTTCTATCACCATTAAAATTTTTTAGGCATATTACTTTCATACATGGTCTTGTATCCTAGTTTTCGAGTTTAGATCCTTGGAGTAGAATTCTTGGACCAAACCAATTCATCTTCCACCTACTTAATTCCAAGATAACTTACATTCAATTTTGTTGTATATGCCTCCATTAGCTTCCCTTTGTGACCATCCAAATCTAATTGATTTGCATTTTTCCACTTGTTGTCCCAAATATTGGACAACTTTGGTGGTTGTTTGAGCTAGGTTCTTTGAAGAGTTGTGATCAAATTGTTAGGAAGTTTATACATAACGTTTCTCCCCCACCCGTGATGTATTCCCACTCAATCTTTTTCTTTGTTTCTAACTTTCCACATTAGTCAATTCCCCACTAGTGAGAAGGCTAAATCCATGGCCTCCCATAATATTTACAGATTTTGAATGCTTTAGGTTAAATGTATTTATGGGTGATATCTTGGGCCATAGTTTGTGGAGTCTCCAAAGGCTTTGGCATCTAGTGCCTTTCGAAAATGATGAATATTCTTGAGGCCCCAACCTCTTAGATCATAGGCTTAGTTATGGGTTTCTATTTGACTAGAGATATTCCAGACCAAAAAAAATCTAGAACCCATTTTCTTGATTTTAGTGCCTTCCAAAAATGATGAATATTCTTGAGGCCCCAACCTCCTAGATCTTAGGCTTAGTCATGGGTTTCCATTTCACTAGAGATGTTCCTTCACTTTCTTTTTTACTAGACCACAAAAAATCTACAATCGATTTTCTTGATTTTTTCCAGAATCCCCTTTGGAATAAAAGCTAAGGAGTATCAATAGATTGGGATTGTTTTTTGCATTGATTTAAACAAAATAACCATCTATTACGCCACAAGTTAATTCTCCTCTCAACTATGGATATGAACCATTTCCATTGATTGACCCAGAGTCATTTGGCTTGTGATATAAAACCCCAAGTAGTTGAAACCAAATTAGAAGTTTGAGATGTGGGATTGACTGGATTTGTTCTTCTACCACATTGAAAGTAATTGAAATTTTTTCTATATTTACCATCATACATATGGTTTTACAATATAACTCTAATATCTTCTCTAATTTAGAAACATCTCTCCTTGAACCATTATAGAGTAAAAGAACATCGTCAATAAAAAGTAAATGAGTCAATGTAAGAGATCTCCCTAACCTTGTACATTTTTAAATCTCTTTTTTCTTGTCCTTAGTAAAGCCTTGCTGAGCCCTTTAGCTACCATTGAAAATAACAAGAGGTGATAAAGGCCAACCATGCTCGAGTCCTTTTAATGGTCTAAAGAACGTAGATGTTGATCCATTGAGTAAGACTGCAAATGATACTAATGTTAAGCAATTCATTATCCAATTCACTAACTGCCCACAAAAACCTATGTGTATAGACATCTTCCTCAGATACAACTAGTTTTCCAATCATCTGCCTCAGAAGATCCAACTTTAGAACAATGTTTGACAACTTCTTTGTGCATCCTTTCATGTGCCACTCCTACTGCATTGTGTATTTATCTACTATAGAGGATCTCAAACTACTCTTTTCAAATTGTCTTAGAGCATTTTCGCTACTCTTAAGACTATTGTCTTGGCATTTATCTTGTAAATACAATTGCATAGGGAAATTGGCATGAAGTCATCAATCATGTTGGGTTTGTCTTTTTTAGAATGAATGCATTGAAAGTAGAATTGAAGATACCTAGAGCTCTTATAGTATTCCTTGATTAATCAATCATTGTGACAAATCATCTGTTATTAACTCATAAAAACCTAGAAATAACTCTATTGCCCAACCATTGGGTTTGGACTTTTGTCCTTTTTGAAACATGAAGTACCACTTGTAACATCTCTAGTAATATCCACCATCAATCTCTCATTGGCTGTCTCATCTACCAAGTCAGGGAAGAATGATGCCATCTTGACTATTTCTACAATATTTTCCCTATCCTCCTTATATATCTTCCCAAAAGGATTCACTACTAGAGCAATAATGTCTTTGAATCTCTAAGATTTTGATCCATCATCTCTTTGTACCTCCCATATTGTGTTTTGTTTTTTCGTAGAATTTGAAAAATTATGGAAATATTTCATGTTCAAATCCCCTCCCCTTTCCAACCATATTTCCCTACTTTTGAGTTTCCATAAGGCCTTTGCATTTGGAGGAAATTTTCTCTTGTTTTGTTCCAAAACCTTTAAATTTGCCGAAGTTTCATCATCAGTAAGACCAACATATTTTTTATCATAAATTTTTGTGATCTGTGTTTCAAGTGATACTAATGCTTATTCATCCCTTATCATTTTTGTTAATTCCCGATGAGATTGTTGCCCTTTTCACAGATTTGAGGTTGGAAGCAAATTATGTAGGCTTGTGGACTCCTTAAGGGTGGCATCAAATGGCTTCCATTTGCTTTGACCAATCTAACAAAGTCTTCATCCTCCAACCAACTAGAATTAAACTTGAATAGGCTTGGGGGCTTACATTCCTCTCTTGCCATCTAGAGAAAAACTAGCAAATGGTTTGATTCATTTCCAACTTCAAGCCAAGTTATTATCATATTGGTATCACTCATCTGGGAGGCAAAAATTAAAATATGGTTTAATATGTTAGACACCCTTTCTTCCGCCACCCTCATGTTCCTCTATGTAGGAACTAGCTTGATGGGTTCTACATCCACCAAGCCCACCTCCTCCATTTTGTTTATAAAGAATTTAGCGAAAGGGTTTGCCCTAACATCATTTCACATATACTCTACTCTGCTTACTATAAAATTCAAATCCCTTCCAAAGATAATGTTACTTCTTCTCATGAAATCTCAAGCTAATAGGCCTTCTTAGAATGACATCCTATTCTAATAGGGTCCATAAACATTGACAACATTAAATACTTCCCTTAGCTCCAATACCTGAATCAAGAAGCACTTAGTTGGTTAACTTCCTTGTTTTCTTCCATCTAGTAATCAAACCCCTTGACCTGCCTATAAGATCTATATATAAAAGTCCTAATCCATAAAAAACTTGGATAATTATCCTCCTGATATATTAATCCCCATCCCCCATCGTTTCTTGAATCGTGACTACAACAGGTTTGTGGATCTCCATTAGTCTCATTACAACTTCTGTTTTTGAGGGGTTGACCAAACTCCCCTAGCAATAAAAGTCATAAAAATCAAAAGGGACTCTCCGCTAGGGCTTGGCTTGCATGAAATGCCTTTTGCTTTGTAATGAACCCCAAAATTTGATACTAAATTTTTGTTTTTTAATATATGGGAAGCAACTATGAGTCTTGTTGTCAACTACATTTTAAGTCTGTCCCAAGTTTGCAATCATTCACTGCTTGACCGTTTTCACTCATTCATTGCTCGACTCACTACTTTGATTTTCAACTGACAAACTTTGCTAAACAAGTTATCCATAAGAGAGATATAATATGCTAACCATAATGATACCTTCAGATATCATTACCATACTATTCTGTAGTACCTAAGAGTTCTTCCATATTCATTTATTCCTAAACTAGGAGAACCCTACCCTTAACTATATATTCTCTTATCCTTTTATATTATTATTGATGTAAATAAGGGTTCTACCCATATCAATTTACATCAAGAAGGCATACCTAAACAAGGATTCACCTAAGGTTCCATGTCGTAGGTAACACTAGGATTTTTTTCCACGCATATGATAATCCACTATTTAACAAATACTATAATACAAAACCCACGATGCAAAGTTATGGTGACTCTCAAAAGCGTGGGCTGGAGGACAACTAGGACCTAGTGCTAGGAGCCATGCAATCGATGTTAATGCATTAAAGGTGTAGTAAGGCACATCACCTACTACTTACTTCCCCGATACCTGTGAGTTCTGATGCCTCAGGCACCTGGCCACTGTCAACCCTCCACTTCATGACTTTCACGTGGTAAATGGAAAGCGTACTTTGTCATTTCTCCACTACGAGTGATGGGCTCGAGGTCCATCATCTCTCAAGGAAAATAGCTCCCATTACACTACTCCGCTAAGTTTTCCTTCCTCATTGCTAACATAGTAGCTTGTTTCTTTGTAGAACCACAGATGAAACTTCGAGCCATGGTGACTATGCGTATTGGTGTCCCTTGTTTTATACAGGTAATTTACTGAACATTGATACCCTGTTTCGAATGAGGTTTTGGTAGAGTGTTTATTTTTTTGTTTTTCCTCTAAAAAGATTTCACAGTCTGTTTTGTTTCTTCTTGAGTTCTTTCAAAGGTCTGGAACCCATGAATAACATTCCAGTATGTGTAGTTGTAGCGCTTGTTTGCATCGAACTACATATTTTATGTTTTATTGTTCTCGGCTTAAGCTTGAGCATAAGCGTATTAGCGACTTCATAAGCCATATAATGGGAGGTTCTGTGTATGGAAAGGTTAAGTCAATATTTAGTTTTGTTCTTTAATCTCTGCATATACAGTTTTCTTCTTAACTATAGTGACGATCAATACCCAATCCTTTGACAACGAATCTCTGAGATTGCCTGTTGAATATCGTTACTTGGGTTCTTCTGATTGTTTTCTGGTAAAGGACCGTAACTCTCGGTATTGTTTGTATTCCCTGTCAATATGCAATAAACATAATGTTTTAATTGGTCACCCTATGGTAAGGGCTCTGTTGGTACCGTGAGGAAAACGTTGGTGGATCTGATTCCTTTAAAAGTACTCGTCGTTTTCTGTAATAAATTCATTTACTTCTTGGTTTCCCTATGGTAAGGCATCCATCTGTTGATAGTTTTGACTCCTTTAATTGTTAACGATGTCCCTTTAATTTCCTCGTCTGATTACTTATTTCCTTATGTTAAGGGATCTGTTTATTCGATTAGAACACGTGGACAATTTTTCTTCCTTTTGATAACTATCACTGTCTCTGTAATTAATCCACTTGAACTCGTGATTTCCCTATGCTAAAGGACCTGTTTGTTTATTCTGTGAGGAAACGATGATAGCTCTGATTCCTTTCATGCCATCGTCATTTCTGTAAAAACAAAATAGTCTCGGTGACTAGACTCTGTAATTATTTCATGTTTGAATTACTTCATTTGATTTTCGATGTAATGTGTTCCGATATCATTTCCTCTTGTTAATGCATTGGTTACATTTCCTGGTAATTCTCTGATAATGGTATCAGGATTTTTGAATCGTGTATGGATATGAGTCTAGTGATGGGTCCCTTTTCTTTTTGCGAGGGAACCCATCAAAATGTTATGAGCCTTCTACTCCTCTTGAGTCGCAGACCTCTCACTTCGCAAGGGGGAAAGACCAGAATTCAACCCAGGCCCGAGATAAGTTTACGCTTTCCCCTTTTCGTTCTGTTTATTTTGTTCCATCAATTCAATTTTAAGGAGATAGTAATAATATTTCAGGTTTTCCTTTTGCACGTTAAAATCGTATACATTGATTTATGAAGTGAGACTTCCTTATGTTTAAAAAGGTACTTCGAGTTCCATCTCAACTGACCTCTTTCTGAGAATTTCTTCCACAGTTCGAACCAGAGATTTTCGCTCACTTACCTCTGTTATAGACAATCGATGTTGATTAAATGTTCTTTTGAAAGTTACCAGAGTTTTATTTGGGCATGTATAACCTTGTTTGTATTCATATTTTACTTGGAAGAAAACTACAATGGCTTTGTATGCAACAATGACCTATCAATTGCATAGATGAATTTGGTCATAACGATCTTTGAGATTTATTGTATCAGATGACCATTTTCGTTAATATGCGTGTGTGTGTGTGTGTGTGTATATATATATATATATATATATATGTATAGGACTTTAAATCACTTGTTTTTGTACTCCATTATGATCACATGAGTCTTTCTTTAGTCTACTAGTTTGAATTATATATGTAGAAGTAAAACTACACAGTTTACCTATTTTGCTTCGATACAATCTAATTTGCGCTGGTTTCACTTGTTTCTTTTTTGAAGTAGTTTGTTTTGTGTGCGGTAATTTAAGCAGTAGGCAAATCAATAAATCTAGTATGGCCATGAGGCACACACATATAGATTACTATTTATATATATCCATTAAACATATAACACTTCAGAAAAAGCAATACTAACAGGTAATTTAAATAGTGGACAAATCCACAAATCTATCAATGCCATGAGACATACTTATATAGATTGTCATTTAGATATATAAAACATCAACCATATAACACTTCAGGAAATGAAAGTATATAGGTAAGATACATTTGAACAATCAATACTGGGAAAACAAATGGAACAACCACGTTCCACCCAACCGTAGATACAAAACAACCACACTTTACTTGTCTTGATCACCCCCCTAGCTTGACTATGATTCCATACGGACAAACTGAGCATCACTCCTTAACCACCGTCTCTCCGAACAATTCAAAAAATTGTTTGCCTAACACCAGATGTGCTCATAACAACAAAACAATTGCTTTGCCCCAACATACTAAGCAACGTCCTGCCTCCCACATATATTGTATATATCTCATGCCTAGGACTTTCCATTCTTTTCCCTCATTTGGAAATTTGCAGCTTTACAAATCCCTGATTTCTAGGGGTTGCTAGTGACATAACTCAACTTCCGACACTTGTAAAAAATCATCTCTGAGTTAACTCAACCCTGTTCCCCACTCATTGAGTCATAGTTAGCTATTTTTAACTTGGTTGTTCCATCTGTTCTCCAACATTAATTTATTAAAAATGTTTGTCTCATACATGTGAGGATATCACATGCTTGCAGTGTCAAATCTTGTTCTTTGTTTTGTTTTGGGCTATGAAAAGTGGGATTTACTCCCCTTCCTAGACTTTGAACCTTCCTTTGCATCATCCCTACTATTCCCACCTTTGGCAAGTCCATAATTACTCTATCTTAAGTGATATCTAGATATTTATCTTGGGCTTTTGGGTTCTCTCTAGATGAGGTGGGTGATGGGATCTTAATCCCTCCAATTCTCCTTATTAAACTCAACTTTTTTGCCTCTTTCCTTGATACAAGCTTTCAAATTTTTTCAGAGTAGGGTTGTGGCTATAGTTTTTGTGGGTAGAAATCCCCTTTTCCAAATTCCCTTATTTTTTTCTCATGGGAGAAGTTATTTTGTTAATCTCCAGAGTTGACTAGATATTTTGATCTAAACAAAAGGATCCTCCACAATTTACATAAATTGTAGGAGAAATTGGGGACTTACTTGAGTCAAGATTTGGTTGAGCTTCCAATGGTGCATTTTGTTGAGACTTCTGCATAGTTACATCATTAGTCTTCTGCATCCTTAGTTGGGTACCACAATCATCCTATGAGTCCCCTTGAAGTTGCATTGATCGAGACTTTTTTGCATGCAATACTGTAAAATATTCCACATTTTCAAAGATGTCTATTCAATCCCCCTTCTATTGTCCAGAGTCCCTTAGGCCATTTAGAGGACATTTAGGTGCCTCCCCTTTCTCCACATTTAGGTATTCTAGGGTTTCTCGAACCCTCACACTTTCTTTAAAAATTTTAGTGTGCTTTCATTGGGTAGATGATCATTGACATAGTCTAATACCCGATAATGTTGTATGTCTTACTTTTCCAAAACTATTTCATTTGTTAGATTGTCCCCTAGATCCATTGTGACCAAGATATGAGCAATGGTGCATGTGTTGGTTTTTTTGGTAGCTATTATCCACTTCCAAGAATTAACTAATGCTATTACCAATTGCATTAGAGACACTCATTGACTAGAAATCCAATAGCAACCTAGTGAGTTTCACCTACATCAATTGTAGTGGCATCTTCTCCCTTTGTGGATCAAAGTATAAACTCAACCTTTCCAAAGACAATGGCAGGTGTCTCAAAAGCTAGTGCAATCCTTGAACCTTCATAGCATCCTATTTAGCTCTAAAAATAAATCCTAACCATCCACACATTAATGGATCAAATATTGTTACATAACTTAGCAAGGATCAACATACCTTTATCATCCATTCCTACAAGGATTTCTTAGACACTTGACATCCAAAGAATCACCTTGCCAATGCTTGCCTTGCCATCCTCACTACATGCATTTGATTATCCTCTTCTAAAACCAATATTATTTGTTGAGATTTTTGCTTGACATGCTTACCAGAGTTGGCATGCCTTGTATGCTACTTCCTCCTAGTTTCAAAAACACTTACTTAGTCAAATGGTGTTGGAGCCACACCCCCCTTCACTCCTACATCCTAATATCTCAGTTTACCATAACAATTCCTCACTTGAGCTATTGTTTGCTACATCTTAATATCTCGCTTTGCCATACCATATCCTCAATTGAGCTATTGTCCAAGGATTCCATGAAGCAATTTACAAATCTAAGGAAAAGAAACTCCTTTGACAACCCTAAAATTGCCCCATTCTATTCGTTAACCTTCTCAACTATAAATGGAGATGCTTGGGATACTACATCGTCATGAGGATGACTACCATCCTTGTCTAAATACTTGTCCTTCAATACAATAACCCGCGACTTGAATAAAGACATGAGATATTTGTCCCCAAGATCAATGTCACATCTTTCGTGTGTCCTTTCCCTCATGTGAACAAGAGTATAACTTTGAAAGGATTCCAAGGGTTTTCCAAGGTGTCCACGCCCTACCTCGGCATCATGACATCTACCATGTTATCGCACAAGTTGTAGGTTGGGCAAAGCTCGACCAAACCACCAATTGGCGACAACTAAGAGAGCACCTACCCACTGTCACATTCAACAGGTATCCCCGTCACTTTAGAGGTGAGGTAGTCACCTCAAGGGGGTAATCCCAATGACCCTAGGGGGAAATGAGAGGGAAAATGGTAAGTATGAATGGATGCCCCTAGAGGTCAATTATAAATGGTATGATGAGCTTGGGAAAGAGTCTTGAGAAGATTCAAGGGTTTCCAAATGAGTTGAGTAACCTGCCAAGTGTGAATACCTGCTCGAGACACAATGAAAACCAAGCATATAATGTAATATGTTAGTTGGACAAGCAAGTTAAGCTTGCTGTCCCTAATTGCAGCGAAAGTAAATGATATATATCAGCGAAATAAAGATAACAAAGGCTGCAATATAAGTGCTAAGTATATGATAAATAAACATGAGATTAAGCAATAACTTTAGCACAAAAAGCAAGGCTGAAACAAAAGATTGCTATAGTGTTATTATCAACCTTATGGTTGTAGCAAAACAAGCGTAACAACAGAAAAATCAGCCACTAGAAACCACTTCTAACTAGCCCAATAGGTGCGCTTAGCAGAGAGTTAGGGTAAAGTTAGAGCTAAATCCTAGCGTTAGTTTAGGAGTTATTAGGGATTAGAGGGTTAGTTTATGTAACAAGAAGAATTAATGGTTGAAAGGGGACGCCTCAATGAGGAAAAAGAGCCAAAGGCTCAAGGAACACTTTCCCAAAGAGACAACTTTAAAACTTGAAAATTTTACGTTTACCAAGGCAACAATTTATTTCTCCAATGCAGCAAGTAAATGACTAGTGCCTTTAAAAAAGAGTCAAGCAATGAGGGATAACCCCTTCTTGGGTCAATACACCTTAAAATCCCAAAAGTGTAGGGCCTTCCATACAAAGCCTCAAAATAAATAAATAAAATCTATTCATCTTCTACTGAAATAAATTCAATTTAGTTCAAGGTTTTCCTTTCATGATTTTCTTTATACCAGCATAGTAATCAACAACAACATAATAATAACATAAAATGCACAAAATACGTACCTCTATCTATAGATTAGTTGATTTAGTTCTTGGTTCTCTAGGTGTTAGAATATTAACCTCCCATCCAACTAGGTGTTAGAATATGATGGATGTGCTTGTTTAACCATAGACAATATCACTATTGTCACCCAACCATAG
This sequence comes from Picea mariana, assembly GCA_032191745.1. Classification (NCBI taxonomy): domain Eukaryota; kingdom Viridiplantae; phylum Streptophyta; class Pinopsida; order Pinales; family Pinaceae; genus Picea; species Picea mariana. Next base: position 263,707 of record JASDQU010738421.1, on the reverse strand, counting down.
GCCGAAGCCACCCCTGAGCATCTTAACCTTGACAGAGAATCATTCCGGAAGCAAACCCTAGGTTAGATAGCCAAAGGAAGGGTGGCGCACCTTTCTCCAAGGATAGCGCACCAAGCAAGAGTAACAAGAGTTGATCAGATAGTCCAAACCATAACCAAGAGATAGTCCAAGAGAAAACTGAAATCTGTTAGTTGCAGCAGCTGCAACTACAACTATCCTCCAGACTTGCGCACAAACTGGCCAACTGCAGTGCGCACAAGTGTTGCTTCTGTAGTTCTAAGAATATTGGCCAGAATGAAGACTGGTCTCCTGTATTTATACTAATTTTGGCATACTGCCTAGGCCGACTTCTCATTTTGGGTACTAATTCTTTAGTATATAATATTTCTTTTAGTTGACTTCTTCTCTTGGAGGCTAATAACCGAGCCGACTTGTCTTCTAGGGTTATTAACCAACTAATTAGGGTTTCCTCTTGCTTCCCGAAATAATTTATTCTCGTCAGGTTTACACGTGGGAGGTAAATACCTCCCACAACTACCATAATATCAATACTCCCATCTAGCTAGGGAGGTATTTAAGGTAATTGTCTTGAGCACAAACATACCATTCACCTGGTAGCATTAACATAGTCGTATAGACTATCTCATAATTAGATCATGAGCACCATCATTACTATCAGTGTCATCAACTGTATCATCTCTTGAAACCATGCTCCATCTGAGTAATCAGACATGATGCTGGATAAGTCACTCACTCCACAGAGTGACATAAGAGCCATTCTTCTAATGCATACATATGTCATAGAAGAATAAATGTCCTGGACCATTTTCCATCTGGGGAATTTCTGTCCATTGATCATCCATCTAGCTGATAATCATTTCCAACACTACTGATAGTTTTCAGGGCAATCAAAACAATGTCATTCAATAGAACACAGTTGTGTCTATCCATACTAGTACACAACTATAATCCAGTGGTACATTGCCACACCAAGTAGCACACAGATACTTGATCAATGACATATAGTCACAATCAGTGGAACACATCCACCATAGTAGTATACATCTCTACTGTCCGGAGACATACAGTCTCCATAACAAGCATATGATCTGATATCAACCTGCACAGAAAACATTGTTTTGCTATAAACTGAATCATTTGGGCCATTCTTCCACTCACATCTGTGAGATCTGCAAGAGCATCTACCCTCAGAGGGTGAAACATCAACGATGAGCTATCTGGACTATTCTTCTCAAGAAAGGAAGAATAATTGTCCTGATTTCTTAGCCTGGACCATTCACCTATCTGGGCCATTCCTCCGGCACTAAACAAAGTGCAACCTGGAGAGAATGAGTCTGCCCTAGGGAATGCTTGTCCCTGATTGTTGAACCTAGACCATTCACCTATATGGGCCATTCCTCCGGCACTAAACAAAGTGCAACCTGTAGAGAATGAATCTGCCCTAGGGAATGACTGTCTGGACCATTTCCTAAGGAAATCATTGTCCTGCACCAACCTCCAAAACCGATCATTCTTCGAAACTGCTCACAACTGTGAGCTTCGAAAGAATGACTGTCCGATGAGGCGGACTAGTCTTCTTGACCACTATTGAGAGTGATCATTAAGAAGAGAGACTGTCCTAGACCATTCCCCCACATTGGCCACAAGGGGAATCGCTGTCTATGGTACATCAACAATCCATTGAACCATTTTCATTACAAAAATGACCGTTCGCTCTGGACCATTTTCCGAACTAGAAAATGCATGTCCGTAAGAAATCTCAATCCACTTTCGGAATTGGAAAGGAACTGCTCATTCTGGACCATTTTTCGAACTGAAAAATGACTATCCATAAATCAATAACACATCAGTGCTGCCTCCCAACCTGGGAGTCATCTTTTATTTTTTCAATAAGGAAGTCGTCTCCACGAGCTCCAACTTGAGTACACAAACTCTTTCATCTTGGACAAAGGCTTTACCAAAATATCTGCTCATCTGTGTGTTGAAATAATGTAATTGCAAAGAGTATTCTTATTATTATTGATATATTATTTATAAGATTAATCTCCATTGTGGATTAATCATGTCGGTAATTGTATTAGTACCAAATCCCCTTTTGCGAATTGGTCAACGGACAATTGTAATAGGCAGAATAAGAAGTCGGCCCCAACAGTTATTATTGAGACCCATAAAAATAATAAAGGTGGGTTTACCCACCCAGAGTGAGAGATTGGCCCTGCCAGTGAAGACCCTTCACACGTGCTAGACTTGTATATATAGAGAGGCTAGCGCCTCACTTTATCACACAACTCACTTGCTCATTCTTAAGAGGCAAGCTCCAACTTACCAGTTGGAGAGAGGGAGAAGAGTGGCACATCTTTTGGAGAGGACCATCTCTTGACATTGTATTGGCTATTTATGATAAGGAAGTTTTTGCTTGGTTTTGTTCCCCTAGAGGGATTCCCAGGATAAATGATGTGTCTCTTGTGAATGTATATTTCTCAGTGATTTTGTTCTTATGTTGCTCTTATCTATTGAAATGCAAAGAACTATAATAATGGCATAAACATTAACATGGAATCAGAGCCAACCTGAAGGAAACATATTTCGTAAGAGAAAAATGTGACTGTTGCAGTACCTGCAAATTAGGGTTTTTCAAAAGTGAATCTTTTCAGCTCCAAAACCACCTAGAAAGTTGCGCCCTCCCCCAAGGATCATTTTGGCACTTAGAGCGCACTTTTTCAATGGCTGGATCTCCCGGAAAGTGAAACCCTAGTTTCACAAAAGTATCAGAAGTACCATAAAACCAGTGCCAGAAGTACCAGAGTACTAGAAGCACCAGTCCAGAAATCCGCAGACCAGATTTGAAGGGGCAAAAGTTGGATTTTCTCAGATCCAAGAACACCAGGCTACTCGCCTCAGCCAAGCGCACCTCCTGGTAAGGTCAAAATTTGATTTTAAGCATTTTCATTTTTGGTCATTTTTCATGGCCTCAAGTACAAGATGTCTCCAAGCACAAAGCTTGTTTAGAAACTAGAAGGCATAGACAACTTTCGTGCCTGGAAGTATAGGATCGGTCTGATCCTTGCAGAGAATGACCTAGCAAGATTCATCAAAGAAGAAGTGGAGGAACCTGAAGATGCTGTAGAGAAAGCAAAGCATCAGAGGGACTCAATCAGGGCTTAAAGAATCATTGCAGATTCAATCAAAGACCACCTGATCCCGTATGTATCGTCCCAAGCAAACTACACGAAGGAAAGAACATCAACCGAAAGATGAACCTAAGATCTCAATTGAAGAATACCAAGATGCAAAAAGGAGAAATGATTCAAGAACATTTCTCCCGAATCTCAGAAATTAAAGAACAGTTAAATGTGATTGGAGACACTATAGATGAAGACGAATTCGTAATGACGGCCCTAAATGGTCTCGCAAGACCTTGGGAATGCTTTCATCCAGATGATATGTGTCGGAAAGGAGAAACTACAGTTTGAGAGCCTATGGGAAGAATGCATCCAAGAAGAGACAAGGGTAGCTAACCGTGAAGCACTCCTAGCAAGGGATGATGATCAAGCCCTAGCTACTCATACAAAAGGAGGAAGGGAGAAACCCTACTTCAAAAGGAAAACTCATAGAGAACCTCAACCATCAAACAAATTCAACAACCAAGAATCTCATCCAAGAAATTTTCAGAAGAAAAGACAACGCAAGGGACGAGATCTCTCATCCATACAATGTTATCATTGTGATAAGATGGGACACAAGGCGAATTCTTGTCTAGTCAGAAGAGAAGAATACAAGAGGAAGCACAAAAGGCAACATGCCCACATAGTCGAAGATGAAGAACCACCTATGAAGATGATTAAGGACCATGTCTTGATCTCAGCTCTC
>JASDQU010738421.1:242763-259716 GCA_032191745.1 Picea mariana | reverse complement strand
CGTGTGTTCCTTGCTTCTGACCTCGCTGTTAGATGTAAAGGAAGATGAGTCATTGCTTCTGACCTCGCTGTTAGACGTAAAGCAAGACACTGTGTGTATTCCTTGCTTCTGACCTAGTTGTTAGACGTAAAACAAGATGATTCCTTGCTTTTGACCTCGTTGTTAGACGTAAAGCAAGATGATGATGTGTTCCTTGCTTCTGACTTAGTTGTTAGACGTAAAACAAGATTATTCCTTGTTTCTGACCTTGTTGTTAGACGTAAAACAAGATGATGATGTATACCTTGCTTCTGACCTAGTTGTTAGACGTATAGCAAGATGTGACTGACACTGAGCTACCAACTTATCAGCTGTGACATTGAGCCAGTGTAGCACTGTGATGTGCCAGCCTAGTGTTGTGATGAGGTATCATTTTTACTGATACATATTAATGCAGATGATGATGGCATTCTTTCGAGAATGACGATATTGTCGATGAAGAAAACTTCTGATGATTCGTAAATATACCAGCCAATGTTCTAAGACGATATTGACGATACTGTCCTCCTGATGCCACTGATGATGCAGACCTCTCTCGCTTGATGCTGTTGAAAAATACCCTTCTTGTTAAGGGGGAGTGTTGAAATAATGTAACTGCAAAGAGTATTCTTATTATTATTGATATATTATTTATAGGATTAATCTCCATTGTGGATTAATCATGTCGGTAATTGTATTAGGACCAAATCCCCTTTTGCGGATTGGTCAACGAACAATTGTAATAGGCAGAATAAGAAGTCGGCCCCAACAGTTATTATTGAGACCCAGAAAAATAATAAAGGTGGGTTTACCCACCCAGAGTGAGAGGTCGGCCCTGCCAGTGAAGACCCTTCACACGTGCTAGACTTGTATATATAGAGAGGCTAGCGCCTCACTTTATCACACAACTCACTTGCTCATTCTTAAGAGGCAACCTGCAACTTGCCAGTTGGAGAGAGGGAGAAGAGTGGCCCATCTTTTGGAGAGGACTATCTGTATTGGTTTGAGTTATCTCTTGGCAGTGTATTGGCTATTTATGATAAGGAAGTTTTTGCTGGGTTTTCTTCCCCTAGAGGGTTTCCCAGGATAAATGTTGTGTCTCTTGTGAATGTGTATTTCTTAGTGATCTTGTTCTTATGTTGCTCTTATCTATTGAAATGCAAAGAACTATAATAATGGCGTAAACATTAACACTGTGGAGATATATATTGGAGAACCACTTCTCTTTTTTGGACTTCATCGCGGAGAATGTAATGCTTGATCTCAATGAACTTCGGTCTTTTTGGAACATTGGTTTTCTTTGAAGGCTTCATATAGCTATGATCATTACAGTATATCATAGTTGAATTCAGCTCTTTTGTTTCTTGCTAGCTCATAACATCGTGGCAAGGCTCAATCTAAAACATATCCAAGTGGTACTTCTTCTACTATCATGAGAATTTGTCATGGATTGACAATCCATCATCCTGGAGTTCTGAGTAACCATTCTGATATAGTATTTCTGTTATAGAAAGTTTTCACCACTCTTCCGCTGTGTATTGGAGGTTCTCCACCAAGTTGTTTTCTACATCTGCATACAAGGGTCTCTTTCTAGTATACCTCAAAGCCTTGAGGTTGCTCTACATACGCTCTTTGTTCAATTATTCTGGAGAACAGTCTTTGCATTCATTTGATGTAGACTCCAATCCATGGATATTGCGGACAATATAATGGCTCATGTAGAGGTATGTCTGGTTTACTGGAACAAACAATCATCATAGTCTTCTCCCTTTATCTGAGAGAACCTCTAGTTCTGGATTTCACAATGTTTGCATTCATAAGTCTTCCATATCACAACTTTCATTCCTTCTGCTTGATTGCTTCTAGAGGGTTTAGATCAAGCTGTTAGTCTTGTGATTCTCGATATAATGACTGGTTGTTTTGGCTTTTCTTTCTCTCTTGGAATCTTCATGTTCTTCTTAATGTTTCTCTTTAGCTCTTGGGTCCATGGAGTTTTCTATAGATTCCATGCCTTGAAGATTCCAACTTCTTCCTTTCATCATAGGATCATGGATGTGGATGGACAACCAGGGATACTTTAAGGCTTCTTTTCGAAGAAGACTTCTTTTAAAGTCAAACTGAACACGTGTTGCTTTTCATGGTTGCTACCATTGATGGGAACATGAATAGATACTTCATCGTCTTCAATGGATCATATTATTTAGGATTAGCTCCCTCCTAATCCTTGCTTCATGCATGAATGTATGCTCTTCTTTTGGAATTTTGTAAACAACACCCTCCAACTAAGAGAGCCCATGCTTCCGTTTGCATCCTTATTGCCTTTTGCAAAGTGTCAGAAGTCCTTTTCCAATTTCCTCTTGAGTGCTGACTTCTTTCTGTCTATACTTCTTCTAGGTTTCTTCAAGATTGATTCTGATTTCGATTTATCTTGAAGCTGTTACTTATGCAATGGTTTCCACATGAATTATTACTAGGGGTTGTTGATGTACTTCATCCTTTCATGTGTATTGCCTGACTTGTAGTCATTGTGATAACAATCCTTATCTTGTTGTTCTTCCATAGGTATAGTTTCTCTTTGAACATATTATCTTCTAGAAAATAGATATGCAAGATATGTACAAAAAACATGGTATATACAAGAACTCTGAAGAGTATTGTTACCTTGCATAGAAGAAGAAGTCTGTTTTGTCCTACTTGGATTTCTTTGAGGGTTCCCTTTCTTCGGCAATTGATGTTTCGTGTGTTTCCTTCCTTCTCTTTAACTCGGGACAATGGTTCTTGTAGTGACCATATTTTCAACAATTGAAGCATTGTATTTTTGACATATCTTTCTCTTGATTTGGTTTCTTCTTGGAGCCAAACTTCTTTTTATTCCTGAAATCCTTGAACCTTGTTGTGAAGGCTTGATCATTGTATTTCTTTTGGGGTTTCTCTTTTTCACTGATCCTTGATTCTTCTTTTGCACAACAAGTCCAAATTTCTTCAAATGTAGGATACTTCTTCCTTGTGTTCATGCTTGCGGCAAATGCATCCCATGTCTTGGGAAGACCATTGACTACTATATTTACCAATTCCTTCTATGAAATGATCTCTTCAATAGCTTGTAGTGGATCTCTCAACTGAGAGATTCTCACAAAGTATGATGTTATGTTTTCATTATCATTATTTTTCATGTCACGAAGCTCATTCTTTAGACTCATTACCTGTCCAATGTTTCTGACTGAGAAGAAGTTTATTAGGGCATCATACATCTTTTTAGACGAATCAAGATGGGATATGTAGGGTATCAAGTGGTATTTTATAGAATCCACTGTGATACTCATGGCATTGATGTCATTGTCTTTGAACTTCTCCATAACTGCAACGTTATGCGGTTCCTTCTTTTTTCCTTCTTCAAACTTTGGTTTCACAATCTTTCCTTTCATTATATCCAACACTTTATTCTTGGCAAGGATGAGATCAATTCTTGTCTTCCATGCTTTGAAGTTAGAAGTCCCTTCTAACTTGTTTTCTGACTTCATAGAGTAAGTGATGGTTGCTTTGACTTGGTCAACCCTAGATTTGACCAAAAACTCAAACTTGACGTCTTAGCTTGCTGAGAGTACGAGGACATGCGTTAGGCTAGAGCACACTAGTCTATTCAGAAATTAGGTCAATCCCTTTACTTAAGGTGCCTCAATGAGAGGGTTAGGGTTATGTTATTGCAGCAAAAACTGGTTGCAATTGCGACTGCAATTGAGCAAATCCTCCCAATCTATATTTCAACGGTTAGATTGTCCAAAGATAGTGTGGGCCCATAACCTGTTAGAATATGATGGATGTGCTCGTTTAACCATAGACAATATCACTATTGTCACCCAACTATAGGCTGAAGCCACCCTCGAGCACCTTAACCTTGACAGATAATCATTCCGGAAGCAAACCCTAGGCTAGATAGCTAAACAAAGGGTGGCGCACTTTTCTCCAAGGATAGCACACCAAGCAAGAGTAACAAGAGCTGATCAGAGAGTCCAAACCATAACCAAGAGATAGGCCAAGCCAAAACCGAAATCTGATAGTTGCAACAGCTGCAACAACTCCTCTCCTCCAGACTTGCGCACAAATTGGCCAACTGCAGTGCGCACAAGCACTGCTTCTGCAGTCTCAGAACACTGGCCAAAATGAACACTGGCCTCCTTTATTTATACTAATTCCGGCAGACTGCCTGGGCCGACTTCTCATTTTGGGTACTAATTCTTTAGTATATAATATTTCCTTTAGTCGACTTCTACTCCTGGAGGCTAATAACCTAATACAGGTCATTCTCTTGAGCCGACTTGTCTTCTAGAGTTATTAACCAACTAATTACGGTTTCTTATTGCTTCTCGGAATAATCTATTCTCGTTAGGTTTACACGTGGAGGTAAATACCTCCCGCAACTACCATAATATCAACACTAGGAACAATCTCTCTGGCTCCCTTTCTCCAGGAAACCTTGCGGTTTCCTTGCCCCTTGAGCCCAAAGTTCCCAGCAACAGTGGTGTCATGTGAGAGTTTCCAAAATGCTCTGTTCTCCCAATTTTCCTCCTCCTCCTTCACCTCTTGTAGAAATTTCCAATCCAAAATGACACCCCTCTCCAAGTCCCCTCCTCTCTTCCTTATCCTCCCCTTTCATTCAATTCCCCAACTACATTATCCTCGTCATTAATTCCCCAACAACCTTATCTCTTCATTAATTACTGCACCTACCTTTTAATAATAAAAGACTCATTTAATATATTTTAATAATTAATTAAATTTAAATTAAAAACTATGATAAACAATTAATCAAATTGGGTTGTTACATACACCCACCCTTCAAGAAACTTCGTCTCTAACTTACAATACAAGGGTAACGACACATGATTCATACATCCATATCAAATAAATAACATCATCAATTTAAAACACTTACGCATACTAGTGTACCTGTGCAAGGCATGCATGTGTAGTTAGCACATACAAGACTCACACATGTATTGATGAAAATAATTATCACATTTAAAGTAATTATTGTATGTGTCCAATTCAATCAACAAGACCATTCATTTCATAACACATAGTAATCTATTTAAAATGTTCACGAAATCCCTCAATACAATAATTTAGCACAAGCAACATTCACTTAGATAACTGCATTTCAATTAAGTAAATACACACACACACACACACACACATATATTTTTTTCAAAAAAAGGATATCAATAAATTCTTCTATAAGGGAAAACCCAACACACTCTCAATTACTTTTAGTCTTCCTTCCTCTCTAGCCTACTACCATCTTCCATTCTTATCCTTCCTCTGCTGGACTCTCTTGGAGTGTCAACTATATTGACCTAACTTCAGATTGAACCTGTAAGCGGAAGTGTCAAGTCTCTTGACCAAGCTTTCCCAACAGGGAATTGACAGTCATCGTCACACGTCTATGGGAGCGTGATCTAACACCGTGCTCCCATGACTCCAAGTTTCAAAGGATACATAGTGGGAAATGCCTCCACCCCTCCTAATAGAACTAGGGTCAACACCCTATCATGGACCATTCAGTGGCACTGTGTTGCTGAGAATTTTATCATCATTTATTCAGTTTTAGGCAGTCTCACCACCTAGAAAACCTGCACTTGTCCACACATCATAGCAATGCATTTGAACCAATATAATTTCACATACAAGACTCATACCATACTGTTTCTTGGTCGATGTTCACAACATCACCCTTTTATCATCATTATTCTTTGGCTATTTCATAGCCTATTGACCTTTAGATTAGTTCATAACACAAACTCATACATATCCATGCATTATCATCATGTAAATGCATTTAATCATAATCTCAATTCGGTATCCACGTACCAACAACTTTAAATGTTAAAATTTTCAAGTCTAAAATAAATTCCATAATATTCAACATAATTCAAATAACGTTAAACATTCATAGAATTGACATTCACATAGGTCATGTGTCTTAAAAGTTCAAGTGTATCATTAATGGTTTCACAGCGAATAGAAAATAAAGATGATCATGCCTTAAGTAATTCTAGTTGTCCAAGTCAAAAGGTGGCATTTACATACACCCAACCTTCGGTAAAACATATTCTCGAGATGGTCAAAAAGTGAGGGATGATCTCTTCGTAAGGTCTCTGCATCTTCCCAAGTAACAGATCCTGGGCTATACTTGTTCCACTCGACCTTAACTTGGTCTACTAGATGGTTCCTGAGCTGTCGGACCCTACGGTCCAATATGCGTAACGGTTCGACGATGAGGGTTCCCGCGTCTGATACCTGCAATTCCTTCCAATTCAGTTTATGAGATTCGTTAGCGACATAATGACATAGAATATATACATGAAAAACATTATCAGTTTTATGCAAGTGGGGTGGCAGTATGAGACGATAGGCAACGGGTCTAATTCTCTCTTGGATTTTGAACGGTCCTATAAATCGAGGCGGCAACTTTTTTCCCTTCCTAAACCGAATGGTACTCTTATTAGGCCTGATACGAATGAAAACTTGATCTCCTGCTGTATAACTTTGGTCAGTCCTATGTGCATTAGCATGACTTTTCTGTCTATCATGTGCTTATTTTAGATGCTACCTAATCTGAATCACCTGTTCCTCCATCTCTTGAATCAATTCTGTTCTAAATGTCACTCGATCTTCTAATCTTTCCCAACTCAACGGTGTCTTGAATGGCCTTCCATACAGAGATTCATAGAGTGGCATTCCAATGGAGCTATGAAACTGTTATTGTAGGCAAACTCTACCAAAGGTAGGTACTTCTCCCAATGGGTTTGATTATCCATAACATACATCTTAAGCATGCCTTCCATAACCTGATTTACTTTCAGTTTGCCCATCTGTTTTGGGATGATATGGTGTGCTTAAGTTCAATTGAGTTCCCAACACTGACTGCAAACTTGTCCAAAACCTAGATGTGAATCGGGAGTCCCTATCTGAAATGATTTTCTTGGGTAACCCGTGCAAATGGATGACCTCACTTATAAACACGCGTGCCACATCAGTGACATCATAAGTGTCTCTAACCGGAATAAAATGAGCACTCTTGGTCAACGTATCAACTATCACAAGAATGACATTGTGTCTATGTGATGTGAGCGACAATCCCACAACAAAATCCATAAAAGTGACTTCCCACTTGGACATAGAAACATCATGCGGTTGTAGGAGACCTGTCGAGTGGTGGTGGTGGTCAGCTTTTAATTGTTGACACTCTAGGCACTTGGTGACGAAATGGACTACATCACGCTTCATGCCTACCCAAAAGAAAAGCTTCTTCATGTCTGCGTACATTTTGTCACACCCAGATGTGCACAATAAAGTGCTCTATGGACTTCCTTGAGTATGATGCTTCGAATTTCCCCACCTTCGGGGATGTACATCCTTCCCTGATATCTTAACAATCCATCTACTTCCAGGCTATATCCTTCATACTTTTGATCTACTTGCCTCCCACTCTGGAGGGTTGAAGTAACCTTTAAATACCAAGTATCTCCAAGAAGTTGCCCCAACACACGCTCCCTCAGATTATAACTTTTAAGGGTACCAAGGAGAAGACACGTGGTCTCCTGCTCAAGGCATCCATGACCATATTCTTCTTTCCTTTAATGTACAAAATTCCAAAATCGTACTTACTCATAAACTCACTCCATCGCCTCTGCTTGGCATTGAGATCCCTTTGAGTGAAGAGATGCTTTAAGCTTTCATGGTTAGTTTTGAGCTCAAAGCTTCGCCCCACTAGATAATGCCTCCAAAGCTTTAGAGCTAGCATTACAGTTGCCAACTCTAAATCATGAGTAGCATAAAGCTCCTCATGTTGCTTCAATTTTCTTGATGCATACACTATCACTCCCCCATCCTGCATGAGCATGGCCCCCAATCCTTGCTTCGAGGCATTTGTGCAGACTATGAAGTCTTTTTCCATATTCGACGCTTGTAGAATTGGTGCACTAGTTAGTAACCTCTTAAGTTTGATGAATGTAATCTTGCATTCTTCTATCCATTCATACATGACCCCCTTGCGTTGCAAGATGGTGATGGGTTTCGCTATTTTAGAGAACCCTTCCATAAACCTCTGATAATAACTTGCTAGCCCCATGAAACTTCTTACCTCATGAGCATTTTTCGGCACTGGCCATTCCATAATGGCCTTTACCTTTTCTGGGTCTACAAAGATTCCTTCACTAGAAATGATATGACCTAAATAGTGAATTTCTTTATGGAAGAAAGAACACTTCGAAAACTTGCCATATAATTTGGTCTCTCTAAGGCTCAACAACACCACTCACAAGTGTTCTTCATGTTCTCTTTCGTTCTTGGAATAGATGAGGATATCATATAGAAAGACCTGTACAAAGCGGTCTAAGTACTTACGGAATACATCATTCACGAGGCTCATGAATACTGCTGGCGCATTGGTCAAACCAAAAGGTACTACAACGAACTCGTAATGCCCAAACAGAGTTCGAAATACAGTTTTAGGAATACCGCCTTCCTTAATCCTTAATTGGTGATACCATGATCAGAGATCAATTTTTGAGAAAACTCCTGCTCCTTTCATCTGATCAAAGATGTCATCTATCTGTGGCATTGGGTACCTATTTATCATTGTAGCACGATTCAAGTCCCTGTAATCTATACACAATGGTAAATAACCATCCTTCTTCTTCACAAAAATTGTTGGTGCACCCCAAGGTGAGACACTAGGCCTTATTAGTCTTAAGTCAAGTAGTTCCTTCAACTGCACTTGCAACTCACAAAAATTTGGCGTTGTCATCCTATACGGAGTCTTGGAAATTGGCTCTGCACTAGGTTTTAGCTTGATGGTAAAATCAAGCTCCCTTTCAGGAGGTAACCCTGGCAACTCTTTGGGAAAAACATCCTTAACCTTCGACAATACTCGACACTGATCCAAGGAGGGTCCTTTCCCTTCATTCACTGCTTTCACTACATACAATCGACAACCTTGCCTCATGCAGCGTTTAACCTTCATGGTCGAGATAAAGTGTAGGGACACTTTCCTCTGTACACCGTGGAACTCTACTGACCTTCCTTTATCGTCAACTCAAAGCACACTTTTCGCGAAACAATCTATCATAGTTCGATGTGCTTCTAACGAGTCCATCTCAGTGATTAGGTCATATGTCCCTAGAGCAGTGACGTACACCTTCAACCTAGTAGTACACGCTCCTAGATCTACTAGACAATTATTGATGCTAGGTCCTACAAATTAKTTTTCCTCGGAAGCCATCTGGACTTGTTTAAAGTCATCGCACTCGTAGGCTGCCAACCCACACTTTTCTAACGCACAAAGGTGAAATGAAACTATCTGTAGCACCAAAATCAAATAAAATCTTAACATTGACATGATTTAGCGTATATGTTGACTCCACGACGGTGGATTGATGCTCTGCCTAAGGATTATTGACCACTACATAAATCTGGTTGCTACTACTAACTCTTCCCATCGGGGCCTTTCCTTCTCTATGCATAAAGCTTGCTTGTAACTTTGGACAATCACGCTGGTAATGAGGTCCTCACACCCCCAACAAGTAACCCGGGGTGGAACCTACACACTACCCTGTGACGGTCTTTGAAATAAATTCCTTCCCCTGGAACCCTTGCCCCTACTTGCTGCTTCTAGAGAACTTTGTGGACTTGTTTGCGTCGTTGGCGATGAGTGGGATGTTGCACTCGCTTCCATTCAAACACTTGATGTAACTACTCTAGGAGCGAATCTATTGCCATAAGGAGGTGGCCTAGAGATTCCTCGTCTGGAAAAGTTCCTAGGGGCCTTCCCCACGAATCTTGGATGTTGTGGAATGGTTGATTTCATACCTTTGTTTAAGCTCATATGCTCTTCTGCGTAATAGACATTTTCAAATGCTTCAACTACTAACGATGGTTTCCACATCCGTACAATGGCCCTTAGCTTAGGGTTTAACCCATACACAAAATGTTCTGCTAGTTGTTGATCGGTATCCATGTACGAGACATATTTTACTAACTCCATGAGCCTGATCTCGTATTATTCCACGCTCATGTTTCCCTGAACTAGAGCATGGAATGCTTCTACCTGTTGTTCCTAGTAGTAAGCAAGCAAATATTTCCTCCAAAACCTTTCCTCAAAAAGCTCCCAAGAAACGGTGTCTGAGGTAAGGTGCAACTGCCTCTCTAGATTAGCCAACCAGTTCAAGGCACTATCCCTCAACTGAAAGATTACTATCTTCGCCTTTTAATGTGGAAGCATAGTCTCTTAAGGAGAAACTGTTTATGATTACAACTGCGTGAGACATTCTCTAGGACACAAACCTGAGAGAGAGCCCCTGAGAGGGGTGTGTGGTTCCTATATGAGACAGAGATGGAATGTAAAGATGGCCTCCTCCTTACACAGAGTTGAGAAGAACTCTATATGATTCCCATGTGTAACGCAGTGAGAAAGGAGATTTGTTGATTTAGACGTGCCTGTGGTTGAGCACAAGGTGAACGTGTGAATTCCCATAGAGCTGGGTGCGTCGTCATGAGACAGAGACGAAGATGATGTATTAGCCTACTATGAGCAAAGAGTTGAGATGATGAACTCCAGATGACTCTGATATGTAATGTAGTGGGAAATAAGATTTGTTGAGTGGACGTGCCTGTGGATGAGCACAGGTGAACGTGATCCTAGTGGTTGAGCACTAGTGAGTGGTTCTCTTGTGAGATGCAGTGAGATAGAGATATGGACATCCCCATGGATATGCCCCTAGTGGCTGAGAATTAGTGCGTGTATGAGATCCCTTGCTATATTGTTCAAGAGTTAGACATGCCTGTAACCCTAATTGTAATGTAAATGGTACAGGTCGACCCCACATTAATGTAAAAGATAATTAATTTGGTTATTATTAATTATATTGTGAGTTAGAGAGGTCGACCCTGTTGTGCCAATAAACACTTATGTTGATAGGTCAAGTCTAATATAAGTAAAGGAAGATTCCCCATTGAGGAATCATATCTTTTGTGTGAGTTTGGAAATTTCAGCAAGTACATTTTCTTGGAAAAAGTGTGCACCTCTCTTGGGTGCTAGTCTTCTAGGGTTTGCAAGCACCCTCCTGTGTGCTAGTTTTTCTTGGTGGTGAAGGTCTTTCTCTTGAAGAATATAGCAAAGGATTTGGCTAGGTTTTCTTCCCTTGTTGAGAAGGGTTTCCTAGGATACTTCTTTTGTTCTTGTGCATGGTGTTTCTTCTTGTGATCTTGGTTGCTGCATAATAATTGTTTATGGTTTAAATTAAATGCTAAAAAGGAATGAACTTCATGCTTAAACCTTACTTATTGAAAAATCAACAGAAACATTGTGTCATTCCTTCCAACCATGCATCTGCACGTTCACTTGCACAACCCCCGCAAATTTTGGGAGTTTGATCTTCTATAGTTCTCTGGTGATGTCCCCAGGTGGAGGCCCTTCCTCTTAGTTCCTCGGTGGTTTAGGGTTATCCACGCCAGATGGTGGGGGTTCGACTTCGACATCTGTTGATTGGCGTCCCTTTAATGTCTCATTAATAGTCTCTAAAGAGCACAAAATGAATGATAATTCAGGCGATGGTGGTGGCAACGCCGGTGTTGGCGGTGTTATCCCCCATTTTTAGGGATAACTAGGAGATCATGTCTAGAGGCTCACAGGTCCTAGACATGGAGTACCGAGAGTAGGATTGAATTTAGCATGGCCCTGAAGGGCCCACCTTTTCTTTCTTTCAACATCTTTATCTTGTCAGCAACAACAACATCCACTACCATCGGCTTGGTCCTGTGTCAGAGATGGTTTTTGATCCATGAGGTAATTAGTCCAGGTATCATGGTATGTGTCACTTTGATCATAAAAAAACCTTGAATATATGCATCTGATTCCTTTTATTTCTAATGACTGCACGGATCTTACACTTGCCCAATTGACCATGTTTGGGGGGATTGATAGAGTGCCCTAGTAAGCATGTGTCTGTAAGTTTTGGTTTGCCACTAGAGGGATTTCTGAAAAGCCATCGTCCGCTTCCTTTACAACATCACCTTTTCATCTTGTTTCTCGTTCACCTATTCCATTCCACTTGTCCGGGCACTGGGTTGACCTATTTTCAGGATTGCATCTTATATAGTGGGAAGAAAGGGCTAAAGGCCCAGAAGGTAAAAGCAAGCTGGTAAAAGATAAAAGCCTAAGAGTAAAACCTCGAGATGCTTCGCCCAGGGATCCCCGAGAAAGCAATAAAAGGCTTCTCAGCAAAAAACAAGAGGGACCCGTAAACATAATAAAACAAGACCTAGTCAGAGGATAGGGGGTCTCATCACGAGCCAGCCTATTAGGTCAATGGGTACCTAACAGTATGACATTACCACCAGCTGGTTACCACGCCAGGGTAGTGACTCTTGGTTACATGGCCAAAGGAAAGGGGGTCTCATCACGAGCCAACCTTATTATTTCTGTGAAAGTACTTGTAGGTAACACTGTCACCACTGGTCACCATGCCAGGGCAGTGTCTCATGATTAACCTCTTGAAGAAAAAACAATAAAAAGAATAAGAATAAAAGGCATGAATGGGCTCAGAAAAAATTGCATCCAGGACAGGTACAACTCACCTTCTACAAAGGCATCCACATGTAAAGTTTTCTGCATCCCTGCCCTCATTGCACCCACTTGCCTGGACATCCCTTGACCACATCATCAACTTACATGGCTTGGATGAGGTCTCTTCCGGGAACTTTCCTTTTCCAGTGGACACTAGCCCAATAGGGTGCCTTGTCTTTTTCTCTAAACTTGTATTGTAGGCTTGTGGTAATGTCTTTGAGTTGTTAACTAATGTATTAAGGACTTTGTGCACATGTTTAAAAATATTGATGATGAGATGTGATTGACATTGCTATGATTCCTATGACTGATGAGCCCATGGAGGGCATAGCTATCGATGTGCAAGACCATGCTCCCGACGGAAAGGTACCATTTTGGACCGGTACACTTCGGGAGATGATCAGTTCGGACCTCCATGGGGCTGAAGAGTCCACCAGGTGGATTCCGAGACCCCATCAGGGGTCAGAGACATGACAAAGATGGATCAGGGGCTTTGCACCGGAGAAGAAGAGGGTGTTCCACCAGAGGCACCTTTGTAGAGCTTGACCTAGAGGGATTGACCCTTTTTGAGTGGAACGTTGGCCTTGGAAGCCCTGGGATGTCACCCATGATGACCATGACATCATTCAGCCTATTGGACGTCTTGGGCGGTAGACTGAGTAGTATTGGCACGTGTGGCATGATGGAGTAGCCCAAGGAGGGCTAATGTTTTGCTCTAGGATGCTCCATTTTCCCTAAAAGGAGTTGATGTCTCCTTTGGAGGGGCTTGATGTCTCTTTTCAGCTTTATTAGGGTTTTGATTTAACATTTTAATGTAAAAAACAGTATGATTTAGTGTTTTGGCCTTGTCCACCTTTTACATGACCTAAAATGTAAATTTAGGTCATGATACTGTATAAATGGAGGGTTTTCTCCTTCATTTTTTAATCACAACTCACTCACTCCTTGAGGAGGTCTGAAATTTGCGCTAGACTTGGGTTACTTGGCTGATTTAGTGAGGCGCAATTGTTGAAGGAAGATTTTCTTGGCATGTTTTGGCATTTCTCTTGATGGAAGGTGTTACAACTAGGGTTTGCAATGCTTTTTCTTGGTGATATGTAAGTATTTTTCTGCAAAACTTCTTGATTGAATGGTTGCATTATTTATCTCTTTCATATATTTATAAATTTGTTGAACAAAACCCTAGGTGACAATCACACAAGTAGGTCCTTGTCTCATGTCTCCATTGAGGAAATTTTTAGCTATTGATTGAAGAAGGAGATAGCCTAGCCGTAGCTACACTCTCATTCTCTATTCATTTTATGCTAGTTGTACCTTTCATAAGCTGAGAAGAAGGAGACGACTTAAAGCCTAGGTTTTCTACACTTTGGGCCGATTTTTTTAGGGTTTGCTGGTAGAGCCTTGTTGTAGCAACACTTTGCTTCATCAAACCTTCTTGTCTTGGTTTTATGCTTCATCTTCAGCTAGCCATGATTGCCATTGAGTTAAGGAAGGAGGAGAGAGCACCAAGGCCTAGTTCTTCTACACCAAGGTGAGCCTCTCTCCCCTAGGGTTTTGACTTTGAGGCCTTGCCTTAGCAACACCTCAAAGCTTCTCCTTCTAGTCCTTAGTCGTTTTTACCTTTGCCTCGTTTAGCTCTTACGTTCTTCACTATTTGACTCTGTTATCCCCGATTTCTAGGGATAACTAGGAGATCATGTCTCGAGGCCCATAGGTCTTAGACATGGAGTATCGAGAGTAGGATTGACCTGAGCATGGCCCTGAAGGGCCCATTTTTCTTTTCTTTCATCAGACTTGTCTTGTCAGCAGCAGCAACATCCATCACCTTCGACTTGGACTTGTATCAGAGAAGACTCTTGGTCCATGAGGTAATTGGTCCAGGTATCATGGTATGTGTCATTTTTTATCATTATAACCTTTAGATATATGCATCTTACTCCTTTTGTTTCTGGCAACTGTTTGGATCTTACATTGACCCGCTTGACCATGGTTGGGGGGATTGACAGGGTGCCCTAGCAAGCTTGTACCCATAGGTTTTGATTTTCCACCAGGGGATTTCTGAAGAGCCATCGTCCGCTCCCGCCATGTCATCACTTTTACATCTTATTTCCCACTCATCTACCCCATTCCCCTAGTCTGGGCATTATGATGATCTGTTTGTGGGGTTACACCTTATCTCGTGGGAAGAAGGGGCTAAAGGCCCAGAAGGTAAAAGCAGTTGGTAAAAGATAAAAGCCTAAAAAATGAAACCTAGAGATGCCTCGCCCGGGGATCCCCGAGAAGGCAATAAAAAGCCTCTCATCAAGAAAGAAGAGGGACCCGAAGAAAAACAAAGCAAGACCTAGCCAAGAGGATGTGAGGTCTCATCACGAGCCAGCCCATTATGTTCATGGGCACCTAGCAGTATGACATTTCCATTCTCTGGTTACTACGCCAGGGTAGTGACCTTTGGTTACATGGCCAAAGGAAAGGGGGTCTCATCACGAGCCAACCTTATCATCTCTGTGAAAGTACTTGTGGGTAACACTGTCAGCTCTAGTCACCACGTCAAGGCAGTGTCCTCTAGTTAGATCTTGAAATAAAATAAATAAGAAAAAACAATAAAGAAAATAAGGAATAAAGGCTATAAAGGGCTTGGAAAGAATTGCATCCATGACAGGTACAACTTGCCTTCTAAAGGCACCCACAGGTAATATCGTACACCCATGTCTTTCACTCTACACGTATGTCTGGACATCCCTTGACCACATCACCTCGTTTTACATGGCTTGGATGATACTCTCTGGAAACTTTCATTTTCTTATGGATGCTGGCCCAATAGGGCATTTTGTCTTTTTTTTCGGCTTTGTATAGTAGGTCATTGTAATGTCTTTGAGCTATTGAATGATATATCAGGGGTTTTATGCATATATTTGATAAAATTAATGATGTATTTAGATTGGGATGGAAGTGTCTCTGAAAGAAAGAGCACTTTAGGATGTTGTTTCAGTTTGGGATCAGCCATGATCTCATGGCAGAGTAGGAAGCAATCCATCATTGCTCTTAGTACAACGAAAGCAGAATACATTGCTGCGTGTTCTGTCGGCTGCGAAGCTACATGGCTTTGTAAGTTATTGACTGGTCTATTTGACCTAGAGATGGAAGCAACCATGATCCTATGTGACAACCAGAGCTGCATAAAGATGATAGAGAATCATTTATCATTACATCCGTGACATGGTGCAGAGAGGAGCTATAAAACTTCAGTACGTTAGCATGGATGAACATGTTGTCGATGTGTTGACCAAGAAGTTTGAGCACTTTCGAGATAAGCTTGGTATAGTCCGAAAGGACCTTTCTCGAAAGGGGGAGTAGTGTTGTGATGAGATATATCTAGTGCTGTGCTTCTAGCTTAACCACTGTGACGTAAAGCCAGCCTAGTTGTTGTGATGAGATATATCTAGTATTGTGCTTCCAGCTTAACCGCTGTGACATAAAGCCAGTCTAGTTGTTGTGTTGAGATGTGCCTAGTACTGTGTTTCCAGCTTAACTGCTGTGACGTAAAGCCAATTTAGTTGTTGTGTTGAGATGTGCCTAGTACTATGCTTCTAGCTTAACCGCTGTGACGTAAAGCCAGTCTAGTTGTTGTGTTCA
The DNA here is from genome assembly GCA_032191745.1 of Picea mariana. Classification (NCBI taxonomy): domain Eukaryota; kingdom Viridiplantae; phylum Streptophyta; class Pinopsida; order Pinales; family Pinaceae; genus Picea; species Picea mariana. The sequence continues at coordinate 243,440 of JASDQU010738421.1, read as the reverse complement.
GATGTGCCTAGTACTGTGCTTCTAGCCTAACCGCTGTGACGTAAAGCCAGTCTAGTTGTTGTGTTGATATGTGCCTAGTACTATGCTTCCAGCCTAACCGTTGTGACGTAAAGCAAGTCTAGTTGTTGTGTTGAGATATGTCTAGCACTGTGCTTCCAGCTTAATTGCTGTGACGTAAAACCAGTCTAGTACCTTGCTTCCAGCTTTATAGCTGTGACGAAAAGCAAGATGAGTATTATGCTTCCAGCCTTATAGCTGTGACGAAACGCAAGATGAGTACTGTGTTTCTAGCTTCATTGCTGTGACGAAAAACAATACAAGTATTGTGCTTCCAGCGTGATAAATGTGACGTAAAGCCAATCCAGTATTATGCTTCCAGTTTGATTGCTGTGACGCAAAGCAAGACGAGTATCGTGCTTCTAGTTTGATAGATGTGAAGTAAAGCCAGTCCAGTATTGTGATGATGAGCCAGCCTCATGCTGTGATGATGATGTGTTAGTTTTATACTAATCCATATTGATGTAGATGATGATTTCATTCCTTTGAGAATGACGATGCTGTCGATGAGAAAAACTTTCGATGATTTATAGATACGCCAGTCAGTGTTCCAAGATGACATTGATGACGTTGACCTCTCACCCACCTGATGTTGTTGATGATGCTGTCCTTTCTCTCAC
>JASDQU010738420.1:401749-423319 GCA_032191745.1 Picea mariana | reverse complement strand
CTGAAGATTCCACTTGGGAAGATGAGTCTTTTATACAGAAGCATCCAGAGTTACTCAAGCGTTGCGAACAACACTTGTCTCAAGGGGAGGGGCATGTTAAGCCCTAATATTGGCTCATTACCCCTTAATTGGGGCATATTATATTAGTAATGTTATTTTATTTATGTCGGCTTTAAGCCATTAGTTGTAATTATACCTCCCAGTCTCCTATATATACCAAGGAGACATTTTCATTTTGAATCATCTTGTACTTGAACATTTAAGTGGGGTAAAAGGAGGTTGCCCCCTTGAAGAGACTTATTATCTGAAATTATCTCTTTTTCAAGGCGTTGAGTACTTTTCTTGAGGTTTTTCTATGCTATATTGATGTTTGGTTCTTAACACTAAACTTGAAAATATTGTCGAGTGATCTTGCTTCCTTTCCCACTCATTAAAAGGTTTGAAAGGGTGTCTTTCGAGTGATAATGTATCTCTTTTTCGGCCTCGTGAGACTAACATTACGAAAAAGGACAACCCTAAAGTCGTCTTTAAGTTGTTTTTAGACTCTCTAAACATGAAAAATCACCGAGTTTACCTTCTCTGGACTCGTTAAACGATCATACATTGAAGGGCCCATATGGGATCGAACCCTTACTTTTTCCAGTTCGTTAAACAAAGGAAGAGGGACTTACCGAAGGTGAGTTATATCGAGCATGTGTTACCCTCCTCGAGCTCATTAAATTAAAAAGAGGTACTCGTCTATCTGGATGGGGGAAAAATTTGAAGGAAGCAAGCCAAGCAGTTTTTGAAAACATCACTAGTCACTCTTACAATTGCCCTTGAACACGACACTTTGTCTTTGCACGCATTTTAAATCTGTTGAACCTCTGCACTGAATCAATCCTATGAGTTTTCTCACTCCTTTGGGTCAACCGACGAAATTCACAATATCCACTACATTATCATGTTTTGGTCCATGTCATGTTTTTGCTGTTGTGCCTCAGTGTTCAAGGGACGTATATGCCTCGAGAGTCAACCATCACAAATTGCTTGTTTCAATACCTGTGTTAGTCCATGTTCATTTGATCCACCAATTGCATCTCTGTGTCTGTTTCATGTCGTTGATGGGGGATACATCAAGGCCCTCCTTCGACGAGTCTATTCCTATTGACTTCAGTACATTATCCGGGAACTAGACTTAGAAACCAGTTAGTACCTTGGGACTTGCATGCCTCAATGGTAGGCCTCCTCGCACCTGACAATGGTTTTACATCATTGACCTTTGATCAAATGATTCCACGGATGTTCGACTTCAGCTCATTTATTCACATTCACTGGAATGTACTAGGGTACCTTGGAAATCATTGACATCAATGGTGATTTCCATCACACTTGTTAACGATTTACCTCATTGACCGATAATCAAGTGGTTTCTGCCATGTTTGACATCAGGACATCTATTCACATGGTTAGATTCGTACTACATCGGGATCGGTAAGAAGACCCTGGGTTGAGTGATCACTCTGATATATACTTTGCCCAGGTTGCGACGGAGTTTCTCTTGAACATTGACACATATACTGTCACATAGATCTACTTTGTATTGGTCCGTGGCTATGTCTTGTCATCTCGTAGATCCACTGTGTATTTTTTGTGGCTACGATCAGTCTATGTCATGGAAGTATAGATCCACATTGTATCTTCAATGGATATACCCTTTTTTCAATATAATTATGGATCCACAGTGTATCTTATGGTGACCATACCTTGAAAGTCTTTATCACTCAAGCATAGGTATGTCTGCCTTGGGTTTGAAACATGTCATAATATTTGTTTTATGGTTGTATGCAGCTTCTATCAGGTTCTCCGCGTCCATACCCTTTTTCGAAAAAGTCTACAAAGTACTTCAGTAATCAATTTATATCTTCTAACTTCGCACTTTGGGGGGCAATCTGTTACACATCAAAATTACTCACTCTAATGATGACCTATTGTCATCATTACCAGTGTCGCAAGTGTCGCAAACGTCACACTGTCATATTTCCTGTGTTGTGTCTCTAATGACATCACATGGACACTTAAGACACCTTCAAAGACTGGTTTAAGAAGGAGAAAACATTTGATTAAGAGTACAAAGCTTTCACCATGAAGAAAACCACTTAAAAATGATTTTTGGAAGGAAATGCTCCCCTACCCACTGTTAGGGAGTGCTAGCACTCCCTACCCTCCTTTGGGGGAGCGTTGCAACGCTCTGTGCATCCTTTTTAGAGAGCGCTGGCCTTTTGAGCAAATATTGGGCTGTTGAGGAAAATCAGGGAGAAATCCCCTTCATCTGTGAAGTTGGTTGGATTCGAATTTGAGGTCAAGGCTCGATCTTAGGGAGGATCCATAACTGAAGGAGAAATATCCTCAACCTATCCCAAGAATATCTAAGATGGTTAGGCCTCTCCAAGCCTATATAAGGAGGCCTCCTCATGGTAAAAGGGAGAGACATTGAAGGCATCAAAATTATGATCTGATAAGGAAGATAATCAAGTGAAGCGTAGTCATTCTGCTGTGGATCATTTAAGCAAGGGGTTGGACAAGGACAGCTTGGTGAGGCTACTGCATCTGCATCTACAGTTGTAAGCACTTTGCTTTGTTTTCATTAATATATATGTGCTTGGCCCGTTTCCTTCAAGATTATGTTTATCTACATGAACTTGTCTTTAATAGATAGATCTGGTTTCAAGCTAATCATAGTAGAATAGGAAGCATGTTTTGTCTTTGATTGGATTATAGGACTTGTCGAGGAGCTTGGAGATCAGATCTTAACTCGGATTGGATGAGGACAAACATCACAAAAAGGTACATCTTCTTCCTCTTCTCTATACATTAGTTTAGCTAGGTTTAAAGGGATTTCAGTGACCAATGTTAGCACCTTTTTGTCTTGGTCTTAGGAGTCTAGAGCCTAAGAGGGGATTCACTTGTCCGCAGGGGGATTTCCCTGTAACACTCAGGGATAATAGAACTGTTGCATCCATTAGTATAATTTCTTCCCAACAACTTGTACAGAGTTCCACACCGAACTCCCCTCATCAACACCATTGCTCCTCATACCATGTTGCAAGTGTCCTTTCCAAATACAGTATCCACTCTTGCATCATCCAACTTGCTTACATATATTAGGCTCCTGATCAGTTTTGGAATGTGCAGAACCCCAGGGAGAGTTATAATCCTTCCATCTTTTAGCAGCAACTTAACCCTTCCACGTCCCATGATTTTGGCTGTCGAGTCATCTCCTAGGAATACATCACCACCATCATATTTTTCATATTCAGAGAACCACTCCCTGTGAGGAGTCATATGGTATGACACACCTGAGTCGATAAACCATACATCACGGTTTGCATGTGTACCTGTAGATGCCAGGTAAACATCACCTCCTTCTTCAGTGGAGGTTTTCACCTCTGTGGAAGAGGTACTATCAGATCCCTTTGGTTTATCAACCTTCTTAGACTTGCAATATTTCTTGTAATGCCCTATTTTACCACACTTCCAACATTTCCTCAAAGATTTTCCTGGACACTTAGATCTACCTGTAGATTTAGATCTCCCCCCCGAAGACTTACCAAGATTCCTCTCTTGGGTACGACCTCTTACAAATAAATCATCTGTGCTATGACCATCCATGCTTTTCCACCTCATCTCTTCAAATAACAAGGATGAAACTACATCCTCATACTTCAATGTAGATTGAGTGGTACTACCAATTGCTACAACCAGATTATCCTAAGAGTCTGGAAAATAACATAGCAAAGTTATACACTTATCTTCTTTCACAATCATAATATTAACAGAGACAAGTTGAATTACCAGAGTATTAAAGGCATTTAGATGTTCTGTCACAGAATCTCCATCTTCCATCCTAAGATGATACAACTTCTTTCGAATAAACAACTTGTTTACCAGGGACTTTGATTGATACAAATTCCCCAACTTATCCCATAGTTCCTTGGCTATAAATTCTCCCGACACATTCAACAACACCGAATCTTCCAGGCATATTCGAATAGTACTCCTTGCTCTTCTGTCCAACTTCTCCCAATATTCCTTTGACATACTAGTAGGTGGTGTACTAGAAGTTTTTGTACTAGTAGGTTGTGTACCAATCGACTGTGTGCCAGTAGACTGCGTACCAATAGGCTGTGTACCAGGATCCATAACGATCCATTGTTCTTTGTCTACAAGAAGGTCCTCCATCTTGAGCTTCCATAGCTCAAAGTTTTTACCGTTGAAATTCTCTATCTCGATTCTAGAAGAGCTCGCCATTACTCTTTTTACACTCGAATCACCACTGCAAAAGCTCCCACTAAACCCAGGTTTATCACAGACCCAAGATAAAATTGATCTAGCAAGACCGAGCCAAACCCTCAACAACAAAGGTGTCCCTCTGAATCCAAAAATGAGCTCTGATACCACATGTAAGTTTTAAACCTGTGAAGTAAAGCAATGCATATAGATTCTCAAGCAAAACAAAAATTAATCAATGGCTCATACACATAGTACATAGAGATTTATAGCGGAAACCCTTAATCGGGAGAAAACCTTTCAATGCTTCATTATATTAATTTCACCATTCACCATACAATATATATACAATGTTTTTAGGTATTATGTAGATACCAAAACCCTAATCCCTTAATCCATGATTAATTTAGAAAACCGCTAAAAATAGCAAAATCTGCTAAAATAGCAAAAACGCCCAAAAAAAATATATTTGGGGCGCTGCCCCGAACGTTGCTGGTAACCGAGGGGGGGAGGGCGTACTTGGCCCCCCTTGGGAATCGCTTGGTGAAAATGACACAAAGAGCACTACTAGAGGGATTTTCATATGCAGTTGTCGAATCTGACGCACCCACACACACATGCAAAGAATATAACACATACCCAACACATTTCAGGTGGGGCTAAGATTCCAACCCTTGTGACCCATTGATGTTGCACTTCCTCTTGCAACCACACAGACATAATCTTCCCATGATCAGTCTATGATCAACAAAGCCACCAGATTCATTGAGCAGATTCAACACATATGCCAACAGGTCCAGGAGATTTTGCAGAAATCCTATGCTAAGTACAAGCAACTCCATGATCAACATAGGGTACCACACCCGTTTTAGGTTGACGATAAAGTCTGGTTACATTTGGAGAAGGAGCATCTCACAGGGTCCCATTAGAAGCTCCACCCACTTCTCTATGGGCCTTACACTATCACCAAATCCATGGGTAGCAATGCTTTTGATCTCAACACTCCACCCTTCCTTGGCCTGTACCCAATGTTCAATGTGGAACTCCTTCAACCATATTTTCCACCATTATTGGACACCTCAGAGATTGCAGAACAACTGAAACCCATATAGCTCAACCGTGGCTACATGTAACAAGCATCCTCTGATCAGATAGTGGTCACACTGGTCAAGGGCACTCGCCAGCAGAGGATCCAACTTTATCGGGTTGTCAAGGCAGGGTAACTCCTACACTAAGGCAACTGGCTCACCCGAGGCCAAATCCAACAAAATTTTCCTCACCTGATAGGGGAACTCAACGCAATGGAGACTATTTCTTCCTAAGGGGGGAGGATTGATCCAGTTGGATATTGGTGGCCACCCACTTATTCGAACTGGCTCCTCTTGTTCGATTTTAGTTCAACACGTTCTTTTATACTTCTTTGTAATTGTGGGTTCTACACTTCTGGGGATGTATGAAGCCCTACACATATTCTAGGTTGACATTTTTGGCCTCTCACCTAATTCAACTGGGTTATTTCTTAGGTTTTCATGTCATCACATCTTATTGTACTTCCAGGGCCGTTTTGGAGGCCTAAATAGTTTTATTTTTTGGCTCACCACAATCAAACTACAGGCAAAGTCAAATTTTGATGGCAGAATGTGTAGTTCTCTGAAAGACCTTTCCAACTGGCTATCACACGCCTAAAACAGAGGTTGTATGCAAAATTTATGACCCCGAGAAGTTGAGGTACCAACTTACCCATAGGGGCCCACATGAATTTTGACTTTTCACCTCCTAGGGTTAGGTTTTAGGATGTATAGGGTTTTGGAATTCATGAGTAATATAAAAAAGGCCTCTAGAGCCTCATTGTAATTCATTCTATTCACATGGCTTTTCATAGCAACCACATCTCTTCTTAGAGATAGCTACCACCATTCGAGTAAGTATTTCAGTTCTGCAGTTTTACAGTTTCAACCTATTTCATTATTCAATAGAAGATATTGTTCACTGGATATTTGTGTTATTCTTCATATCTCCATGTTTATGGTATTTAGTCTTTTAATCAGTTTGTTTTGCTCCTAAATTTAGATCAGTGGTATTAGAGCAGTCTGCTCTTCATTTATTTTTGTTCATGCATGTCCCAAACAAGATCTCGGTACAAGAAGTTGGGACTCGAACCAATCGATCCATTGCAAGATCGGCCCCACCGAGCTCAAAAACAACCCACGGGGGACGAAAAGAAAGATGATGGAGTATGAGATCCTATTAAAATGTTTCTCGAGGAAGCTCTCGTGCAACAAAGGAATGAAATGATGGAAAACTTTGCGTAGATTCTTTGACGACTGCCCACAAGAGGAACATCTTCATCAAGTTGCCATGCAACCCCCTTCAAGGTACATGCAAATTTTGATATTCCATTATTTGAAGGACTGATAGATGTAGATGTTGTAGATAAATGGTTGAATCTGCTCGAAGGGTATTTTTCAGTCCGCAATTTTTCTAATAGGGAAAATATCACTTTTTCACTCCTCAAGGCCATTCCCCATGTTAAAGACTGGTGGGATACTTACTATGAGAAAAGGCCCCTAGAGGAATCTGCAATGTTTGTGGTGGCCCCTATATGGGATTACTTTAGGGATGCCATTAAAGAACAATACTACCCTGTTGGAAGCTACGAGGATTAGTACACTAGATGGACCACCCTACGTCAAGAAAGGGACCAATGACTACGAGATTTCACCAATATTTTCCATACCCTGCGCACCAAATTAGGTGTCAAAGACTCTGAGCGTCATTTGGTGCTCAAATACCGTTGTTGTTTTCATTGATACATTCAAACATAAATGGAGTTTCTGGACATCACCTCATTGGGCATGTTTTATAGATACGCTGTCAAAATCGAGCATAAATTTAAACAAAAAAGGCGAGAGTTTGGGTCTGCAAACCCCTCATAACTGAAGTAGGGAAAAGGTGGCTCCAACCCACACAACAAGGGACCAATTCGAGATGCCCACCCTCAGGACAACCAATCCAAGTCGAAACACAAGAAGGGTAGTGAGAAGACGAAGAAGGATAGAGGAAAATGGTGTGATTACAATAAAATCCCTTGGCACAACACTGAAGAATGCCGCTCTGAGCAGTCACTCATGGTCGAACTGAAGGCTTCTGAGTCATAGGCTGATTCTGATTTTGAATCAAATCCTGAAGGAGAGAAGTGAATTATCGATGCTGAACCCAATGCCACTGTCATTACCACCAAAGTCTCGCCAAGTGAACCAGAGGAAGGGGGACACCTCTTTTACTCTCGTAGATGTGGGTAAAGGGGGCTCCGCTTCATTTCATTGTCAACAGCGGTAGTCAGAAGAACCTGATTTCAACATAGGTCGTCAAGCAGCTGGACCTGCCAATGTCACTACACCCGCATCCCTTTGAAGTTTGTGATGTTCTTTTAGGACAACCTTATTTGTGGAAGCGTCATGATGTGTATGAGTCTAGACCCCGCAGTGTTATTAGTACTTTGAGTAGACAATTGTAGAGGATACTAGAGGTAGCGCCGCCTAATGCTATTTCTTTAATCTCTGCTAAGCAATGTAGTAAGGTCATTTCATAGACTGCGAAGTTCGTCTTCTTTGTGATTTGTGCTCACAGTAAGCATAAGGTCGCCGCCACATCCGTGGCCTCTACACAGAGCCTCTCTTTGCAACAGAAGCAAGTGGAAAGGATCGTGGAAGATTACAAAGACATCTTCTCCTCACATATAGGGGTACCGACACATTGCCAAGTCAATCATCCAATTGATTTGAACCCCAACGCACCTCTACCTAAAGGACCAGTCTATCGTCGCTCACTGATGGAAAATGATGAAATCAGGCATCATATATAAGAGCTTCTTCAAAAGGGGCACATCAGACCCAACTCCTCCCCTTGTGGAAGCCCGATCATACTAGTGCAGAAGGACATGACTTGGCGACTCTGCATTGATTACAGAGCCTTAAACAAAATCACAGTCAGGAACCGGTACCAGATTCCTAGGATTGATGACCTTCCTAACCAACTCAAGGGGGAAAAGTTCTTTAGCAAGATTGACCTAAAGTCTGGCGACCACCAGTTTCCCATCGAACCAACTGTTGTATGGAAGACAACCTTCAAATCTAAAGAAGGTCTCTTTGAATGGCTAGTCATGCCCTTTGGCTTAACAAATGCACCAACCACTTTCATGAGGTAGATGGATGATGTATTGAGACCCTTCACCAACTCCTTTGTGGTGGTATATTTGGATGACATCCTCATCTTCAACAAAACGTGGGAGGAGCACATGCGGCATATTCAACAGGTTTTGAGCACTCTGCGACATCACAAGCTATATGCCAACTTGGAAAAATGCTCTTTTGGCATGAACAAGGTCTAATAATTGGGCTACATTTTTGAGGAGCATGGGGTACATGTTGATCCAACTAAGATCCAAGTCATTTGTGATTGGCCGACCCCGACCACACTAACCGAGCTTCGAAGATTCTTGGGACTAGCCAACTTCTACCAACAGTTTGTGTTGGGATTCTCCCATATTGCATGGGCCCTCAGCCAGGTGACCAAGGGAGATGGCAGGGCCAAGTTCATGTGGGGGAAGGAACAACAACGAGCATTCGATGATCTAAAGCATCGCTTGTGCTTAGCTCCAGTACTCTCCTTGCCCGATCTGCAACAACCTTTCGAGATTGAGACTGATGCATATGACTATGCTGTGGGCGTAGTTCTCACTCAGCATGGTCATCCGATGGCATACGATAGTGAGACACTCTCAAATACTCTCCGGAAATACCCCACTTATGAAAATGAAATGTATTCCATTGTACAAGCCTGTCATCAATGGAAACATTACATTTTGGGAAAGGAGACGATCATACACACTGATCACAAGCCTCTACAGTTCATATAGACACAGAGGAAATTGTAGAATGATGACCATCATAAGTGGTCCACCTACCTGTAGCAGTTCCATCTCAACATCAAGTATAATACATGTATCTCAAATCGTGTCATTGATTTCCTCAGTCAACCTCCTATGGCTGCACTCACCACTGTGCTCCATTCCTATGGACATGAAGCATTTGAGTGGCCCCAACTTTATCAGCAAGTTCCGAACTTCGTCACCACCTATCAGCTCTTGGGTATAGGTGCGACTGTCACCATTTTTCACATTTAGGATGGACTATTATTCCACCTGGGCCATCTCTGTGTTCCTACAAGTGAGCGTGCAAAGCTGATTTTGGAAGCCCACTACAGTCGGATGGTAGGACATTTTGGCATGGAGAAAACTGTGGCCGTTATTAAGAAACATTTTTATTGGCTGAAACTTAAATAGGACGTCAACAAGTATATCAGATCTTGCACTACCTATGCCATTTCCAAGCCAACCATCAAGAAGAAATGCTTATACACCCCTCTTCCTACTCCCTAGAAGCCTTGGGAAACCATCTCAATGGATTACATGTCTCGCCTTCCGTCCACCAAGTAAGGAAATGACTGCATATTTATGGTCGTTGATCTATTTTCGAGGATGCCCATCCTCACAACCTGTAAGAAGAATGTCACAGTGATAGATACTGCCAAGCTCTTCTTTGAACGAGTGTGGGTCTACTTTGGGATACCACGGACCATAATCTCTGACCGGGACAATAGGTTCCTCATCACATTTTGGTTGAGTCTCTGGTCACTGTTGGACACCAAGCTCACAAAATCCACTGCTTTCCACCCCCAAACAGATGACCAAACAGAGGTCGTCAATCGAATGATTGTGCACATCTCGTACATGTACAACTATAAGCATCAACGTACATAGGAAGAGAGTCTCCCCTATGATCAACACGGTTACAACATGGCTCTCAATATCTTCACCAACAATACCCCATTTCAGGTGGGGTTGGGATTCCAACCCTTGGGACCCATTGATGTTGCACTTCCTCTTGCCACCACATAGACAGACTCTTCCCATGATCAATTTGCGATCAACAAATCCACTAGATTCATTGAGTAGATTTAACACATCCGCCAATAGGTCCAGGAGATTTTGTAGAAATCCAATGCTAAGTACAAGCAACGCCATGATCAACACAGGGTACCACACCAGTTTTAGGTTGGTGACAAAGTCTGGTTACATTTGCAAAAAGAGTGTCTCACAGGGCCCCATCGAAAGCTCCACCCACTTCACTATGGGCCTTACACTATCACCAAGGCCGTGGTCAACAATTCTTTTGAGCTCAACACTCCACCCTTCCCTGGCCTGCACCCAATGTTCAATGTGGACCTCCTTCGGCCATATTTTCCACCATTATTGGACACCTCAGAGATCACAGAACAACTAAAACCCACAGAGCTCAACCTTGACTTCATGGAACAAGCATCCATTGATAAGATAGTGGACAGACAGGTCAAGGGCACTCGCCAGGAGAGGATCCAGCTTTATTGGGTTGTCAAGGCAGGGAAACTCCTACACCAAGGCAAGTGGCTCACCCAGGGCCAAATCGAGTAGAAGTTTCCTCATCTGATAGGGGAACTCAATGCAATGGATACCATTGCTTCCTAAGGAAGGAGGATTGATCCAGTTGGCTATTGGTGGCCACCAACCCATTCAGACTGACTCCTCTTTTCCGTTTTTAGTTCAACACGTTCTTTTGTACTTCTTTGTAATTGTGGGTTCTACACTTCTGGGGCTGTCTGAAGCCGTACATATCTTCGAGGTGGCTATTAGTGGCCTCTCACCTAATCGAAATGGCTTATTTTGTATGTTTTCATGTCAACACATCTTGTTGTACTTCCAGATCCGTTTTGGAGGGAAATAGTGGTTTTTTTTGGCTTGCCATAATCAAAATTTAGATGGAGTCAGATTATGATAGCAGAATGTGTATTTCTCTGAAAGACCTTTCCAATGGGCTATCACGCGACTAAAACAGAGGTTGTATGCAAAAGTTACAACCCCGGGAAGTTGAGGTACCAACTTACCTATAGGGGCCCACATGAGTTTTGATGTTTCACCTTCTAGGGTTAGGTTTTTGGATGTCTAGTGTTTTGGCATTCATGAGTAATATGAAAAAGGCCTCTAGAGCCTCATTGTAATTCATTATGCTCAGACGAATGCACATAGCAACCACATCTCTTCTCAGAGATAACTACAACCATTCGAGCAAGTATTTTAGTTTTGCAGTTTTACAGTTTCAACCTATTTCATTATTCAATAGAAGATATTGTTCACTGGATATCTGTGTTATTCTTCATATCTCCATGTTTATTGTATTCATTGTGTTAATCGATTCGTTCTTATCCTAAATCTAGATCATCCACTGTACTAGATTATTTCAACTTTGTCAAATGGCCTAAATGGTTGGTGTCAGTGTCAAAGCGTTCATAAAGCTCTGCCACAAATTGTGTCCAAGCCACATACCCTTGGCATGCATTTTTTCTCCATTGCCACCTGTTAGAACAAATATTGAAATTTCTAAACTTTGTGTCCCTCACCAAAATATTTTGTCTGTTGCACTAGCTTTTAATCCTTGTGTCATCTGGCGTAAGCTTTTCCACTGCAGTAAACCACTAAACCTTTCGCCATTTTTGCCAAGCTTTTCTACCGTCAAAATCTCAAATCCTTGCGTCGCAATTTGTCAAAATCTCAAAGCTTTAAACTCAAAATTTTTCCAAGGTCTCCTATCTATCTTAGTTCACAATTCCTTGATCTTCGAAATGGGTCTAAAAGTGCCAAATTATAAAACCAAACTACAATTCTTTATATGTAAATTATATTGTTTTAAATCATTTTAAATCAATATTTTATTATTGTTTTAAAGTTTGGTAAAAAGATAAAAAAGGTTTATTTAGCCAAACCTATGCACCAAATATTTTTATGTAAAAAATTATCTATCTTAGTTAACAATTCCTATTTTTATGTAAAAAATTATCTATCTTAGTTAACAATTCCTTGATCTTTGAAATGGGTCTAAAAGTGCCAAGTTATAAAACCAAACTACAATTCTTTATATGTAAATTATTTTGTTTTAAATCATTTTAAATTAATATTTTATTATTGTTTTAAAGTTTGGTAAAAAGATAAAAAAGGTTTATTTAGCCAAACCTATGCACCAAATGTTTTTTATGTAAAAAGTCATTGGGCCAGCACCCTTAGCATCCAATCTCCGAGTTATCCAACCAAAGTCACATCACGTGACAAATCACACAAGGGGTCCAGGGGAGAATCCACGGAGGACATGGCAAATATGTTCTCTACGCATCGAGATGAGTATCGAATGGTGTTGTATATAAACACCATATTTCTTGTTTACGCTGATGATGTGGGATAATTCCCATGGGTTTAAAATATATATAAAATGCAGTGCTGATGCATCATCTGTCCAAGCAACGACAACACCAAATTCAACCATTCCACAAGCCAGCGTTGGTGACCAAGCACTATGGCCACAAGGCAAGAGGAGGAGAGTCTACAAAGGGCGTCGTGCATGCTCTACATGTCGACTAAGTTCATTGATGCCCAGTCATAGGAGGTTCAGAACAAACTGTTAAGAAGTGTTTGAGGGATGCCACGATAGATAAGAACATTGTACATGATGTTGTGCTTGTGGGAGGACCAATCTGTATCCCCAAAGTAAAACAATTGTTGCAGGATTTCTTGAATGGAAAGGAGCTCTGTAAGAGTATCAACCCTGGTGAAGCTTTTGCTTATGGTGCTACAGTCCAAGCTGCAATTACCAATGATCAATGGAGAAAGTAACGAAGAGGTCCAGGACCTTTTTATTCTGATGTTACTCCACTGTCACTACGACTGGAAACTGCTGGAGGAGTGATGACGTTTTCTGAACATCATCTGACCATCCATATTTCACCCAAATCAACGATAGTCAGATTATTTGGGTCTTCAAACGTCCCCGATGCTTAACCAAATGCTAATATGTCTTGGTCATTGTTCCGAGCACCGGGTTCCACTTCGAGAGTTTTGAACACCAGAGGAATTAAAATTGCCACTCCTCATTTCACCCGAAGCCCGAAGGCGAAATCAGTGTTCCTTCTGCAATGTTACTCTCGGTCACATTGGCTACACACTGCAGTAAGATTATCAAGCACTGTGATCTCCATCCAACATCGAAGCGCTCTGAGAACAAGTGTTTGGGTTCAATAACAGGGTGATATTTACATGAACTGAGTAGCATTTGGAGCTTTTGTTGAATTAGCACCTGTACATGAGGGGCTCTTGCATATTAGTGAATTGAGCACGAAATTTGTAGCTCGAGTTGTGGATATTATTGGGCCTTCTGTTTATCATGAAGATTTTGAGAAACCTTTTGTAGAAGAGCCATCAACTTTTTAATCTATTGAATCTCAATAGTTTATTGAATGTGGTGATTGTGGGGACTATCTGCAAAAAGCTGAGAGAAGGTTAACCCAATTAAAAGAAGAAAGCGCGATTGGAAATTCAGATTTGGTTCAATATTATAAAAGAGAATACAGTAATTTGAAGTTCAGATTTGGTTGAAGACATGGAGGAATTGGTAGCCAGATTGTAGGCAGCAGTTTCCAAACTTGAATTTACCGGGTCTAAAGTTGGGGTAGTCTCCTCTCCCTCTGCATCATCATCTGCTAGAGAAATTCAAGCACCACCACCCACATCATCTGTTGTTGATATAAGCATTAACGAATACGATGCGTTGGTAGAGAAATCGCTCGGAAGAGTTTTGGGTGCAACAGAAAAGATTGGTGGTCAGGTATTGGAAGGCACCCATCTTCTCAATAATGCTAATGACCACGGACGATAATTTGAAACCTTTGTCAATTCCAGTTCGAGTAGGGAAAGCTGTAGATGTTGTTGATCAGGCTAGTCGCCCGAAGACTATAACTGGATTCCAGACACATACAACTCCTGTTCTACTTGCAACTGACGATAGAGTAGAACTAGCAACAGAAAAGTATATCCCTCTATCTTCAGTCTTAGAGGAGTTTGTCATTTTGAAAGAAAATCTTGATTATCAGCATGACAACCGTACCAGCTAATTGAATCAAATCTAATTGATTTGAAAGGATGGATCGGAGGAAGTGACAATTGATTTTTGAGTTGGAAGGGATTCAAAATTGTATTTTCAATTCCTCTTTCATTGCTTAACTCCACATTTTCCTTACAGATGGATGAATGAATTGATGCTCTGTCTGGACTATTTGAGCACGGTTTTTTTTATTAGGGAGTAAACGCAAATGTCAAACACCCAGCCAGAGTTAAATGCCAATGATCAAGCCTAAGGGAAGTGCCAACACAACATTGCTAACTATCAACAAAAAGCGCTCATGGAAATTGTTGAGCTAACAAGTGTTCAATTGTGACAGGGGTTTTTGACAAAATTGATGGAGCGTGTCATCAAGCTGGAAAGCAAAAAAATGCTTGTGAAAAACTTATCATCATCTATTGAAAATGTCTCTGTAGAAACAAAACATTTGAACTCATAATTGCTGCAGAGTAGGGTATAACAAATACATTAGTTGATGGTGGCATTACTAAAAGCATAGATCTAGAGTTCCGTTAACCTTTGTATTCACCATCGATCGCTCAGTATATTGAGGGATTCAAGGTACAATGAAAAGGGATAAACAGTATTGTAAGATGGCAGTCAAAGGAGCACAATACAATCAACAACAACTTTTACAGGTGGCAGAGCAACCTATTATTTCCAGGACCAAAATCTGCATTTCGAGACAATCATTCCAAATTTGATAAATAGGGTAACAGATGGATATGTGGCAGCTTAAAATCATTAAAGATAAACAACAACTAGAGGACAAAAAGCTACAGACCTTTATTTTCTCGAAAAGATTGGGACATCTGAAATCTTATCCACAGGCCTTTGAGCTTTTCAAGATCATTATCCTCGTGATATATTTAGAATTAGTTCAACAATGAAAGGCATGATTCCAACATTCAAGATACTTGGCATCAAAAGAGCAATGAATACACAGGTGGAAGTCAGATTCAAACAAAGCTCCAGTTTTCCAGGCATTAGAGTAGCAAGTCAATAAGGATTTTGAGGCATTGATATTTTGTCGAAGACCTGGTAGCGGAACAAATCTACCAGCAAATCCACAAAACAACCTCAGTAGCTCGAGATTCATTGAAACCTGTTCAGACCCTGTGGCATAAATTTTTCTGATTTTCTATTTTTGTAATAGTTAGTTGAAGACTCGTTAGGGGATCACTTTGTATATATTTTGATTTGAACAATAGACCAAAATGGGGGGAACAACCCGAGAGCCTTTTTGGGCTAGGTTTGTAATGCCAATTTTTTTTTGGCGAAATACAGGACAGAAGCAAAGAGATTCTAAGCCTTGTTGAGTTAAATCTTGTTTTTCCCTGTGTTCTGTTTCTCATGTTGTCATTATTCCTCTTTATTCCGTTCATTCATTTATTCAACTTGTAGAGGTTACAATTGAGTGAAACTTCTGTCGTGGCTAATTAAAAGCATTCCTTCAAGTGTAGTTTTTCCTCTGTTTTGTTGTGAGCAAAACAAGACCTGCATCTTAATTGCTTTTCCTAATTTACAAGTTTTATTTGTTCATAGTTTTTCCTCTGTCTTGTTATGAGTGAGACAAGACCTATGTCCAGATATTTGATATCATTGTCATTCTTCTACTGAAAGGAAGACCAGATTTATCAGAATTGGATACCTGGTTCTTCATTTTTAGTTTTGTTTTTCCACATCTTCTATCCACGCTTATGATCTAAAGGATTTAGCAGTCGAGGTCATGCCTCTTTATTTCTGATTTGTAATGGTTGAAAGACTCATTCAGGCCTATATCCAGAAGCCTCAAATAGCTTATCAATCAACCCATTATTATTTTCTTCAATATGTGCTAAGGCTTGGCTATATTACAACCTAGAGTCAACTCTTGCGACAACACCACCATTACCAACGTTCTTGATCTAGATGGAGAACACCATACCAGAGTTTGTCCAACTCATTTGTAATTCCATACAAAGAGAAATAATGTTCCATTTGAGTTACCGATCTAGTGGGATCCAAGCCATCAAATTTCTTCACATCCACACGCAAAAGGCGTAGGTCACGCTGAAAGTGATGGGGCTGAAAAGTCTGGGAATTAGAGGAAGTTTCACCTTCAGAGTGCAAAGGTGGGTCAGAGGAGGGAAGATATGGAGGGATATTCAACTTGGCACAGATCATGGTAGTGAAGGATGCAAGTTGGGTAGCGAGGTCCTATTTGATGGTTTCCATTTTGGCGTCTATGGAGGAATGCATGTTTTTATTAATGGTGGAAAAATTGGCATCTATGGAGGAATGCATGTTTTTATTGATGGTGGAAAATTTGGCACTGAGCTGCCTCACTTCCTGTTGGGTCTCTGTGAAATTAGAGGACAAGGAATTGAAGTGAGCTGCCTCACTTCCTGTTGGGTCTCTGTGAAATTAGAGGACAAGGAATTGAAGTGAGCTTCCAAGTCTTGGCTATGGGTGTGGGCCATGATGAAGAGGGAAAACAAAAAGGGACGGGTGGGACCACGTAGAAAATGGGTTATGGGTGAAGTGTATCATGATGATCAGAGCAATGAGGGGAATCCAAAGGAGTAAGGCCCAAATAAGGGTGTTGGAAGGGGGGCGGGTCCATGAGAAAAACAAATTGTTGAAAAATGATAGGTATGATTGCAATAAGGGAGAAGAGATAAATCCAACTAGATAGGGATCAAATATGTATATTTGTTTTACTCCTATGAAGTTATACTCCGATTTGAAGAATACTGCAGTGTTGAAATGCCCAAATTCTTAACAGGAAGAAATGTTTAGTAATTTCGCAACCCGAATGCAGGAGGCACAATTGCATGGCAATAAATCTTGTCTGTTTTGTTTTTGTTTCTGTCCCAAGGGTTAGGGTATGCAGGGTGTCTACAGACAAGGGTTTTCCCTGTTCTATAGCTCTCTGATATACGTGCGACATCCAACAATAGTACTCGACCCAATATCTCAGGGCACCAATTAAGGAGGCTAGACCGTTCCCTTAGCCATACTACCCAAACTACCCAAGTACTAGAGAGTATCTTCCTGAGTGTTGTTCTCGGTGGCACTATAACAGTCAGGCGATCGATCAATTTATCATGGAGGGCTTTAGGAGATCTAGGCTAATCCGTATACAGGTGTTGTCTGATGTGCTACCACTTGAAGGGGTACCAACAGGGGTTACAAGGGTGGCCAACAAATGTACGCTTAAGTACCACTTGTATTTCCTACATGTATGACTCCCCAACCGCAGGTTTATGTGCGTAATGACAAATCTCTGTAGATTTAAGACGTCAGAATACATCTCTACCCTGAAAAAAAATTAACCCACAATTTTCTGCCAAGGAAAGTGCTCTGATACCACTTGTAGTATTCTAGATATAAAAGAGTATGCAAAACATAAATATTTCAGCTAGAAATGGCAGAACAACAATGATATAACCTGAACAATACCATAATGATACCAAAATAACACCAGAAATAACACCTTGATTAATGATAGCAATGTTCACTTGCCTCTTCGAGCGGCAACCTCCTGCAGATGAAATCTCTATTACAATAATATCCAAGACAAAAATTCTCATACCCTCTACTCCTATTTATACTAAATCTGTCTATCCGAAAGAACAATATAGAGAAAGATCCTTCTAGAAGCAGAATATTCTATTAGGTCTTCTGATATTTGAATTATTCTTTCTTATTGCTAGGCCTTATTAATATTGGCCTTTATTACATGGAAGCATATTATTCTACCTATGTGAGGAGTTAGGGAGGTTAGGTCCATAACATATACCTACTTCATGTCCTTCTATTCTTCTGACCACATTCCCCGATGATGACGTTGATGCCACCAGTACTCCTTCGTCGTTGGAGCTATATTCACTCATGGTCTTCGATCGCCTCGAATCCATTCCCCGATGACAATAGATCCAACAACTCTCGGAAGCCAGAGATCAACGATCCCTATCCCCTTGGTGAATCGATTTAGCCGACATTCAACCAACGCCCAACCTTGCTCAGCCACCACGCTAGTGTCCTCAGACACGTGGCACTACCATGACCTGTCACCAACATGACACGTGCACCCATCCTTAGTTTGACACGTGGACTGACGAGGATATACACATCATCACAGGACACTACCAGGGGTTGACACACTTCTTCCCTCATTGTCGACAATCCATCATCATTGGCGATTCTTCCATTCTCCCTCATTGTCGATGATCCCTTGTCGCCGACACTCCTTGTCATTAGGTGCTTCCATCGTCGTCAACGATCCCTTGTAGTCTAGTACCTCCTCCTCATCAATGATCCCTCATCAATGGTGCTCTTTCCATCCTTTCTCCTCTCTCAAGTGGTGCCCTCTCTAGTCCCATGCAATCACAAGCTAACACATGTTACTTCTCAAGACAAGCTAGCTACTACATTGATATCCTGAAAGAAGATCAATGGTTCAAATTCACCCGCAGGCTAAATTAATGGTTGTTGAGTGACAATTTTCAAATGACCATAAATTTTTCTACAGGTGTTGGAATGACGCCCGTGATATCTCGTTGGAAAGGTATTAGATAGAGGAACAAATTGGTATAGGTATCTAGTCCAGAAATATGACAAAGGATAACATAAAACATAGAAGACATACACCCACGGATTTGGGGGGAAAATTGGCCATACCAACTTCATGAAGTCATTTATGGAGCTACGAGCAACGAAATCAGGCACAGGAAGGCTTGATGGAAAGATATGATATTGAAGAACAAGCTGTGATACAAATTTCTAGCATATTGAAAGCAAAAATGGCTAGAAAATGAAAAACATTGGCGGAACCTGAATTCAAATGAAAAACTGGGTATACTGACTTCAAATCGTCATATCTTGAGCTGCAAGCAACGAAATCGAGACAATAATATATCAATGGAAAGATAAGAAAAAGGAGAAGAAGCCACAATGACTACATTCTATAGGTTGAAGCCAAAAATTCCCAAAAACTTCCGAGAAACAAAAGATAACACAAATGGACAGAGGTAATGAGTGTTTTTAAACAAATATCATTTGCAAATTGTCTGAGGACGAAAATAATGACGCATGAGTATGTTTAGTTTCTTTGCATAATGCTCACATATGTCCATTTTCAAAATTGGAGAAAACAAATGGAAGGAAAAAGAAATGAACAATCATGAAAACTGAAGAGTCTCTCTCTTGTCTTATAAAAGAGAACTCATAGCAAAGGGAGTGGAATTTTTCCCTTTGTAAAAAAAGATGGGACTATTATCTCTGAGTAATAAAGAGAAGGAGGTATTTTAAAGTCATAATTGTTTGCAAATGCTTGTGGGGCTATTTTGCGCTTGTATTTGTGGTTTAAGTTTTTTGGGTATTGATCATATGAAGTATTTCTCTGTTTAGTATCTATAATCCTTTGTTGTTGTGATTTCTTATGAGTGCAGGGATAATGTTACAAATTCTCTCTTCAATTATTTGAGATGATTTCTGTAATATTATTGTGCTAACATGTTTGGGCCGTCATGAACTATTTCTGTTGTCTAGATATTACCTTTCACTGTACTCATCTATTAGCTTTGCTCCTGAGATAGGTTATAAGTAGTTAGATTATATTAGTTTCCTTTAGTTAGATTAGTATTAGAATTAGTTAGAACTCTTTGGGGGGTAGTTCATTGTCTTTCACCTTTTTATTCTTTTAATTCTAATCGGCAGTGAGGCCCATAAACTTGCGGGAACCACTATCCCAAATGAGAGTAGGTCTGATTGGGACCTGCCATCAGGCGTTCTCCCTCATCTTCTTGACATGCCATTTAGACCTGTCAACACAGGCCTCTGGCCTTCCCCAAGGAAACCTAAGGATAATTGTACACCCAAATCCACCTAGGATCCACAGGGTTCACAATGTCATATGATTACAATGGCTCACTAGTGTTATAAGAAAATTACCCTACGGATAGGTGAATATCCTCTTGGATTCTAGACCCCTAATACCTAGACAA
This sequence comes from Picea mariana, assembly GCA_032191745.1. Lineage (NCBI taxonomy): Eukaryota > Viridiplantae > Streptophyta > Pinopsida > Pinales > Pinaceae > Picea > Picea mariana. The sequence goes on along the minus strand of JASDQU010738420.1, from coordinate 403,020 downwards.
AAAGCATATAAATGGACACTAAAATCCCTTCAAATTCAATTACCTAATCAAAAAGAGAAAGAGAAGGAAGAAAGTGTGATGCATCTTATTTCATGGTTCATCCTTGCAGCCTCCAATCTGAGCTTGATCTCCAAACTCTTCAACACCACTCGATACCTGCAGTGCAATGGAAATAAAAAAGACAAAGAACTCCTACTCTACTTTACAATATTAGACTAATCAAATTCATCTATCAAGATCAACAATCATATGCAACAATACACAATCTTGAAGGGAATAGGCCAAGTAATATTGATAAGAACTTTAACAAGATACTTACAATCTGTAGATGCAGTTGCAACAACCTCTCCAAGTCCTCCTCGTCCAACCCTTGCACGATGCTCCCAATATCATAGTTTTGATATCCAAAAGCTTTCTCCCAAGATTATAAGTTTGATACCTACAATCTGCTTCTATCCCCTTCTTCTCCATGTAAAGCCCTCATTATATAGAATTTGGAGGCTTAACCACCATGGAGAGGATCACTCATCAAATCCACTAAAATGGGATCTCCAAGATATTTAGGGTGAAAATATCTCTTAAGGATTTTAGGGAGGAAATATCTCTCAAGTATTTTAAGGAGGAAATATTTCAACCATCCATGAGATCCTCAACCTCCCCTAAAAAATAGAAAACCAAATGTGAGGTGGATTCTCACACTAAATTAATTTCCTTTTCATGAATACTAATAATTAATTCATGTGCACATAGTATTTTGACCTTCATATAATATATTTCTCCTCCACATTGACTAGGGATTGTGACATATGTTATTTCATGGTGTCTAGGTGTATGCGACACTTAGCAAGGTGCATATGTCACTTTTACAACACTTGTGACACTTAGGGAGAGGTACCTAGGTGTGGAAATTTGATATATAACAGTGTGCCCCTTAAAGTGTGAGGTCAGAAGAGAAACTGATGGCCAAAACACTTTACATTTCTTCAATGCAAGGGCGTGGAGTTGGAGAACCTGGAAGAAGCTACAAACAACCATCAAACAATATTAATGTATGTTCCATTTCCGAGGCAGGAATACCTATGCTCAGAATACGAGATGACTCAAAGAATGGATGCCAACCAATACACTACAAATCCATGAAAAATATTGATTAAGGATATGGCCACCAGAGATACAATGTGGATCCATACCTCCATGACATGAACTAATCCTAGCCACAAAAAATACACAGTGAAGCTACGAGATGATAAAACATAGCCATGAACCAATAC
>JASDQU010738420.1:391571-401680 GCA_032191745.1 Picea mariana | reverse complement strand
CGTAACCTGGGAAAAGCAGATATACGAGTGAATGCTCAACCCATGGTCTTTGCCCCAATCCCGACGTGGTACGAATCTAGCCATGTGAATAGATATTTTGATGTCGAACATGGTAGAAACCACTTGATTACTGATCATTGAGGTAAACCATTAACAAGTGCGAGGGAAATAATCAGTGATGTCAATGACTCCTAAGGTTCTCTAGTACAATCCAACGAATGTGAATAAATGAGCTGAAGTAAAACATTCATGGAATCATCCAATCAGAGGTCAATTATGTAAACCTACTATCGAAAACGAGGAGGCCTGCCATTGAGGCATGCATGTCCTAAGGTACTAACTAGTTTCTAAGTCTAATTACTGGATGATGTGTTGAAGTTGACAGGAAAAGACTCATTGAAGGAGGGCCTTGATGTATCCCCCATCATTGACACAAAATTGACACAGAAAAGTGATCTAATATGGTGAATCGATTGAGTATGGATTGACACATGAAATGGAAATTGGAAATACTTCAGATGGATGGTTTGAAGTGAAACTTCCCTTGAACATGATGAGGCACGATAACTGACTTGGAAACATTGACTCGACGAGTACCAAGAATGTAATGTGATAACAATAAGAGCACTCTTCGACTAGACGAAAAAGTGTGGTGACACATGGAATTGGTATGACTCAGAGACAAGCAAATTACCCAACAGTAAGACGAGACACAAATAGGTGCCATGTTCAAGGGCAACAATAACTGCCATAAAGAATTCACAAAAACTTGACCCACTTCCTTCAATTCTCCCCCCACCCAGATAGATGAGTACCCCTTTCTTTTTTTAATGATCTTGAGGAGGATAACAAATGCTCGGTATAACTCAACTTTGGTAAGTTCCTCTTTCTTTGTTTAACAAACTGGAAGAAGTAAGGGTTCAGTCCCATATGGGCCCTTCAATGTGTGATTTTAGCAAGTCTAGAGAAGTAAAACTCGATGGTTTTTCATGTTTAAAGAGTCTGAAAAGAACTTAAATGTGACTCCAGGGTTGTCATTTTTTGTAATTTTAGTCTTGTGAGGCCGAAAAAGTGATAAACTACCACTCGAAAGATGCCATTTCAAACCTTTTAACGAGTGTGAAAGGAAGCAAGATCACTTGACAATCTTTTCATGTTTAGAGAGTCTTAAAAGAGCTTAAAGGAGACTATAGGGGGTTCCTTTTTCATATATCCTTTACGAGTCCGAAAAAGTGATAAAAGTATACTCGATCACATTCTCACGTATTTATGAGCACGAGAAAGAACAAAGACTAAGCTCGGAACTGGTTTCATTTTTACACAAGTTTGAAACAAAATTAAACTTATGCTTGTAATTTCCCAACGTAATTTCTAATTGTAGGGATACCCATGGATGGTTGGTACCCCGTCTCCAGCTTGAAAAGCTAGCAACATAACTCCAGAATGATAACAAAATCTGGAGACATGCCCCCCCAAGCTTCATTTCATTCGCTGACTTTGAGGTTGTTATCACTCCAAGAAACCCTTTGTGGTTGTAGACCAAAGGTGCTTGGTAACTTCAAGTAAAAATGTTTTTGTGTTTTGTGTGGATGGATCAATGGGATAACTCAATTCAAACATGGTATTTAGACAATCAAGATGATAAACAAATGAACCAGTGCTCTCATGGATTGATAATCAGTAGATAAATTTAAGTGGGCAAAGAACACATTTCTCATAAACCAGTACACAATGTAGGGTCTAATAAGCAATGAAGAAACTATTTATCAAGTTATGAGCCAAACAATGAGATAAAAGTCATTCAAGGCTAGAAAACTCAGATAAAAGTACAGAAAGAAGGTGGAAAACTGACATCAAAAGAGAAAGAAACCTGTGATTTTATATTAGCATCAATAAGCCTGATTACAATATAGTATTTCTGTATCCAAAAATCTTCCCCCTTTTAACTCTGTTTTACGCCTGTTTATATAGGAAAAGATATCCTTTATCCTCTAAAGGCTTGAGTCAATCTTCTTCTTTCTAAAATTAGAAAGCAGTTACAATCATTGACACTTGTAAAAACAAAACTATCATATATAAAGAAGTCTTGACAAAAAATGTAAATCTAAAAACAACACTATCTTGAAAATCTCGAATGCTGGAAAGATGGAGTCAAGGCTATTTTGAAATCTGGAAAAATCTGGATGATAAATATCTCGAAATGCCTTTGAAATCTTGAGTTACAAAGATGCTGCCAACTGTCTTTAAAAAGGATGTCTCAAAACAGAGATACTCTGCCATATAATCAGGAAAATTTTCCTTTAATTGCTACCTCGAATCCTGGGTTGAAATCTGATGATGTGTAGCTCAGCCTGTATCTCTTGACTTATTTCCACATGTGCATTTACTATTTTCTTTGACTGCTGATTTCATGCTAATCAACTTGCTAAAAGACTTAGCTCCTTGAAATATGGGATTGATCTCTTCATTTTCCAAAAGATAGATTTGATAATTCATTAATAAAGCCTTAGAAGAGGTTTCAATTCATTCTCATGCAAAAAATTACAATCTGGGTGAAAACCGTAACATTCTGTCCGTGACAGGCTTTTACCAGCTTATAGCCCGTAAAAAACGCTCCTTAGTTGTTGAAAGGCGGCGCTTTGATCAACTAACTAGCAAAATTTTCGGCGAATTAGCTGGTGAAAAGAGAAGATTTTCAAAATTAAATTTCTCGGTCATAGAAAATCCGTTTTTCATGCATGAATAGTTGATCGACATCTAGAAAATCTAAGCTTTCCAATGGTGTTTTCAAATATTCATTTGGAGCTTGGGAAGGGATTGAAAAGTTCCCTGCAAGTTTAAGCATCATTCTTTCAGAAATGCCAGTGCATTTTTATCGCTAACAGGAAGGACAGACAGTTCACTTCTTTTCTGAACAAAGAGCCACTGCATCTTATTTCCATTTGCAATTCAAAACCCCAAACGATTCTGCACAGCAAACACTGTGATATGCTATTTGGGCTGAGGTCTTGCTCTAGTGAAAATACTTGGTTCTATTTTTCAACAGTAGAAACTTAACAAACATTCGTGAACGATGCGTGATAGGGAAGCAATAATATGATTTGATTTTTGAAACGCATGTGATTCCCGCTTTCACCAGTGCACAATCCTGTGGAAAACACCCCTTAGCTGTTGAAACTTACTTCTTTCACCAGCGCACAATCCTGTGGAAAACACCCCTTAGCTGTTGAAAGTCATCACTTTCACCAGCGCACAACCCACGACAATGCTTCTTTGGATGTTTGAAAATCAACACTTTCACCAACGCACAGACCTATGAGAGATGCTCCTTAGCTGTTGAAAGTCGCCACTGTCACCAGCTAACACTCATCTTTTAAATACACATTAGCTGTTGAAAGCATTTTATGAAAATTTTAAAGAGAAGACATTTATGGGTCATCTTATTTCTAAGACAAAGATCAAAATCTAAGTCTTGCAGCTAGAAAAACTCAAAACTAAATTTGAGAAAACTACCAATAGCCATGCTATCCACCACAAAATGCGACCATAGGGACAGGTTCATTTTGGGAGCTAACAGAGGTTGTCACCAATTTCTGTACTAGATGGAGAAAAATGATAAGGGTGGATGAAAGGAAGGTTCAAATACGAGACCTAACAAAATACATGACTCGACATCTACGAGATCTAGCTAAAGAATCGACTCAACATCTACAAGATCTAGCTAAAGACTTGACTTGATATCTACGAGATCTAGTGAAAAGACTCGACTTGACATGAGTGGTGAATTTTTCATTTTTTAACGAGCTTGCCATAGAGAAGCAAAACTATTCTCAAGACCTCCATTTCATTTTTTAACGAGCTTTCCACAGAGACGTAAAAACTATGCTCGTAGCTCTAGGTTCAATCCCCATATTTCTATTTCATTTTTTAACGAGCTTGCTACAGAGAGGAAAACTATACTCATAGCTTCTGTTTCATTTTTTAACGAGCTTGCTACAAAGGGGAAAACTATGCTCGTAACCTCTTATTGATCATGGCTTTCAAGAGGACAATGCTATGGAAGGAATACATGTCAAGGGTCAAACGCCAAGCATGGCTTCCAAGAGATCTTCGCTAGATGGAAGAAAAACACTCTGGAAGGAAAACATGTCGACAACCTCGATAAGGGTAGGGATATCTGGCTCTAATATCCCTATCGATGAGATGACCATGTCAAATACCAAATCTAAGTTAGGAGAAGGAAGAGATTCCCTCTCATGCAACATTGAACGCATGGGGTAGGTTATTACATAATTGACCTGCAGTGGGGCGGACATCACTGGCATGTTTGGACCATTCAGGGAAGGTGGGTGGTTGACCATCAGATGAGGGTCAATGAATGAAAGCTGTTCGATCATTACTATGTTTCCATTGTGAGGGAAACACATCACTCGAAAGAGAGTGGAAACAAAAGCTCTCATAACATAGACATATTCTCGCCCGATGACTAAGTTAAAGTCCAAGGTGTCATGAACTACCATCACATCAACACAGACCATTTTTCCTCCCAAAGTAAGAAGAAATTGAGGAAGGATCCCTAAAGGTTGACTAGATCTTCTGTCAAAGGTCAACAGATTCCGAGTCACGGGTGCAAGCTATGGGGAACCAAAAGCTTGCCAAGAATTCATGGATAAGATGCTGACAGAATAACCTTCGTCTATTATAGTGTTAGGAATATTCCTATCACAAACCTGAACGGTGATTCTGAAATGCGCGTAATAAGGAAGACGAGTGTTGGCCCTTGGTTATGGAAGTAAGTGAAGATTAAGGAAAAAAAGAGAGAATGAGAACTGCACAGAAGACATAGTGACTGATACTGGGTCAAAGTGAGAAGAAGAGAAGAAAATATGAAGAAAAGTAAGAGAAAGCAAGCCGTTGGATGAGGAGATTGAGGATGACAGATCGGCAAGGAAGACAGATCATGGACAACTCAACAAGCAAAAAAAGCCACCATTGGATGCTTTGTAGCACCGCGCGAGCAAGAAGGAAAGACAGGCTGGAAAAGCCCTGAAAATGCGGATCAGTTGACCTAGGGTTTTAGACACCTAGGGTTTTGGTATCTAGGGTTTTGACACTTAGGTTTCATCCTAAGGCTGTCGGTGAGTCATTTTAATGTATAAATAAGAACCTAGATGAGGGAAGAGGGTTAGTTCCAAGTTCGTTGTTGTTATGAGTGATTATTGTTGTAAGAGAGAGAAGCATTGAGTAGTAAGAGAAGTCGGTGTTGTAATATCTTCAGATGGGTGTGAAGATCAACCCTGCAGCTGGGTGTGCAGGGAGGGGAGACAGAAACAAGAGAGAAAGAGAGAAGATCTGCTAGCTAAGAGCATAGATAGAACTGTATGCTTTCACTTAATATATTATAAAGCACAGTTCTGTGGATGTAGCCCTAGCGAGAGAGTGAACCACATATATCTTGTGTTGTGTGTGATTGATGATGTGTTCTTTACTTCTGTTGCTCTGTTGATACATTAGTATGTTAGATCTGACAGATAAATGTGCGAAGTAGATCTAAGCTGATAATTGATATTTAGAAGCCGCGTTGTTATTTTATTGGATCCACTTTGTATTCCCTTGGGTTGTATACATCTGCGTCCTGCAACCCCCCATAGCTACTTTGGGTGAGACTGGATATGCATTGCAGGTGCTGCCAAAAGGGCCAGTAATTAGGGCTTGTTGGTGCGCTCTTGGAGTTGAACCCTGGGTTTGCCCCTGTGCCAACAAATGGTTTTGTTATTGGGACCAAAATCTTCTTGAGGGAATGTCAAGGTGGTTCCCATTAAAGACAGAGATTCTGAAGTGGATAGAAGAACAAGAAAAGGACTTCGTAGAAGCCTAGAACAATAACCCTAATATTAACACCGAGGACTGGTTGGGAAGGTATATCTTTATTGATATACACGAGATTTTCTTTGGAGGAATTCATCAGGAGCTATATGAGTGGCTAGCTAGGTTAGTAGATACCTAGTTTGAGATCAGATCTAGACCACCTGTGGTTTGGACATCGACGCTGATCAATAAGGTCAAGAGAGTTGATAACGCCATGTCAAGAGCAGTAGATCACTGGTTCAATAGCACCATTGGAGGTTATATCAATGAGTTTGCTGTTGACAAAGTAGAATCGTATAGTCAAGCAGAGAGATACTTCTTCAAGGGACCTAGAGGAAAATTTTTACATTTTCTGAAGTTGAAGATCAAGATGCTATTGCATGAGAAGAACATCTTGAAGATACAGTAGTGGATTAGATTGAAAATATAATGTTCAAGAATTCAGACAACGACAACGACATAGAGGTGGGACATATACACAGTGGAAGAATCTTCAGAGAGGTCCCTCTGGTTAACTTGTTTGAATAGAACCACAAACCACTGGTACAAGATGAAGGGTTTTATAGTGGAGAGGAAGAAGAACTGGTGAACAAGGAACATTCAAAATCTGGTAGGATAGAAGAAGGAAAGGCTAAAGACCCTCATTGATAAGAGTCACAAACTTCAGGAACTGCGTAGAGCGTTGAAGTAAGTATTATTACTCCTTCTGTTATTTTAACAACATTAATAAATCAGAGTAATCAGAGTCCCCAGAGTGCCTAGAGCACTGTCACTAGTTGTCCACCACATACTCAGTCAGGAAACCTAGGAAGATCTGTGGCAGATGAGATGAGGTTACCCACCTTTAGAGGAGATGGATATGAAGATCCTGATCAACATTGGTTTCTATGTGAAGCTGTGTGGAGTATTAAGAATGTCACCGACGAAGCTGTTAAACGAGCTCAGTTTAGTACTACCCCGAGAGACCATGCACTGAGCTAGTACATGAAGTTTGTCCAAGGAGTTGTCTAGCCAAAATCACTGAACAAGGTCAAGACTGCGGTGATTGCAAAATTCAAGAAACCCAAGTCAAAGTCACAATGCATTACAGAACTGAAAGAAATCAAGCAGAAAGTAGCTGAACCTGTTTGGGAGTTTGATAAGAGGTTTAAGACCTTAACAGACCATTTGAGCTTTCAGATCCCAGATGAGCAGAACAAGGAATGGTTCATTGCTGCCCTCTTACCACACATCAGAGTCCCTCTGATGCAACAAAAGATTTCTTCACAGGCTGAGGCATTGGAGATCACCATGAAACTAGAATCAACTTCTATGGCAGAATCCAGCTCAGGTATGAGTCAAATCATGAGTCAGCTAACTAGCTTATCTCTGCAGGTTGAAGATATGAAGAAAGACAAGGGAAAAGATAAAAGAGAAGATATCTAGTGCATTAAATGCAAATCAGAAGGCCATGACAAGGAGAACTGTCCCCTATTTCATGAGTATTTGGCATCTGGAGCTTCGATCCCTTTAAATCAAGTTACCTTATCGTGGCATGAGGTATGTATAAATAGACATCACCTTGGTGAATGCTATTACATGAAAAAATATATTCAGACACCCAAAAATCTATATTGCACGTTCTGTAAGTCGGTAGGTCATGATGATATGGATTGTAGGGCCTATGACCTCATGCATGAAAGTTCAAGGGATATATACAAAATTCAAGGTGAAGTACAACAAGAAGGAAACCTTGCGCAGTATAATTCCCTAGGAAGAGGAAAATTCAACCCTCGCGGTGGATTCAGAGGAAGGGGATGAGGAGGAGGTATGGGCCGAGGTAGAGGCTAAATCATTTGGTATAACTGTGCACAACTAGGACACTTGGCAAGGGACTGTCAGAACCTTTGTACGACGTGCAGTTACTGCAACTCCTTTGAACATGTCATTGAATATTATCCTGCACTGTTAGCCAAACTTCAGGAAAGACAAGGAGGAAACCAACAAGTACAACTCATCTTAGCAGAACCACGCAGAGAGGATCCCAGAGTCGCTGTAATCACTAGAGGAGGCGTTGTTACATGAGAAGACAGAGTGACCCTGATAAAGACTACATAAGAATAAGGGGTACGGAAAGCTATAGAGAAGACACAAGTGTTTGATGCAAAGAAAGAAAAACAAATATTTGAGGAGGCAAGAAAAGAATTCGGGAAAGACCAGGGTTCTTCATCAAAGACACAACCAAAAGTAAGAGAATGTGGAATGCCTCTGGCATTCGACCAGTCTGATCTACCAGGAGAAGGAAAAAGGGTAAGCAAGCTCATGGAATTCTTATATACTTTCATTAAGTTGATTCAGGATGAAAGTGTTGTACAAGAGCTACAAAATTTAATCAGACAGTACGGGCTAGGAAAGGTAGATCCCTTGCTGAATAGATAAGTACACCAAGTATCTAAAAAGAGAAGGACAAATAAGGAACTACACCCGAATGCTCAAATTGGAGAGCATGATATAGACTATGTGGTCCTTGACTTAGGGTTGGAGGTCAATGTCATGACGAAGAAAACTTGAGCACTGATGGGAAAACCTAAGTTGATCTATTCCCCTATTAGGCTTAGGATGGCTAATTAACAAGCTGTAAGCCCCTTTGGGAGATTGGAACATGTCCCTATAGACAACGGAGTAAGGACGTTTGCAGACTTCGAGGTGATTGAGATAGTTGATGATAGTTGTCCTTACCCTGCGCTGTTAGGAATTGATTGGGCTTTCAAAATTCCACTATAGTTGATTTAAAGAAAAGAAGAATGAGGTTTGAAGGTGATGGACTTAGGGTCATTGTACCTTTGGATCTTGATGAAGGTCGGAGATACACATAACCCATCAGAGAATAAGACCACGCATATGAACTAGAAAACATATACAAATTAATAGCCAGGCACCAAGATTACATTAATACTACAACAGATGGGAACCTAAGTTGGTGAAGTGACAACGCATGTTCATCAGATTCAGAAGAAGCACTAGAGAAGTGGAAAAACAAAATGTATGAAGTATCTATAAGGATATATGCTAGATTAACCAGAGAAGTTCGCTGGATCGACACAACAGTAAGTAACTTGCCCACTTTTGATGGTCTAAATTACTTAGAAGCTTTCTTGTTGGAATTTGAAGAAATTGTACCAATACAACAAAGATTTTTGGCAATGGATGAGGCCTTGAAAGTAACTCCAACAAGATGGTGGGGAACGCACAAAAACACCATTATAGACTTTGTACAATGTCGCACTTTGATGACAACGCGGTTTTCAAAGCAAATAGAAGGCTGCGAAGTTAGGTACACAGGTCGAAGTTGTTCGAAGGACCATGTGCGAAGTTGTGAGGAAGCCTGGAGAAACATTCCTCAAGCGCAGTGGGTGCATAAATTCATTAACACGCTGGATACAACTCCTATCAATTGGTATCTTCAAGCAGAACTGCACCTCATCACTGCAGATTGGGAAGGTATGACTTAGAACTTTGTAACTACCTTTTTGTTTGAAAGCCAATATCCTATAGTGGATCAAGCATTACAGATTGTAAGACATAAAGTATTTGAGGGGGCACCTAGCCTCCCCTTGGAACAAGAATAGGATGAATGGATTGTGCCTCTTCAGAAATTGCAAGGCTGTTACAATATCAATGCTGATGAAGACGATGATCCTAGGAAGGTGAACAACACTGAAACAAAAGGGCAGAGAGACATAGATGGACCAGGAGTTGATCTACCTTTCATTGGACAACCAATTAAAATCAAGAAAGTCAATATTGGAACAGAGCAGACACTGAAGCTTGCAAATGTTGGAGATTATTGGGATGCTGCCACTACTGACAAGATCACAGAGTTACTGCATGAGTATCAGGACTTGTTCCCAACCAAGTTCACTGATATGAAGGGAATTAAAGGGCCCATGGGAGAGATGATGATCCCTTTGAAACTAGACGAAATGCAAGTCAAACCAAGACCCTACAGATTGAACCCTAAATATAAAGAGAAAGTGAAGATTGAATTAGACAGAATGTTGTGTTGACGGGTGAAATTGACTGCTCGTCAACTAGAAGAGTGAATCCGGTCCAGGGTTGTCTAATTAACCCAAGCCGTTTGGATTAATTCACTTCGACGGGTTTAGCGGCTCCATTGGCCGATCTAAATTCTAAAGAAAGCGAAAAATAACTAAAGAAAATACAATACTTAATAAATAGCAATCACTAAAACCTATATATAT
>JASDQU010738420.1:378311-391457 GCA_032191745.1 Picea mariana | reverse complement strand
AATAATTCTATATACAATCTGTACAAAACATGGGTTTTAATCTAAACTCGTAAAAATCAAAAGTAAATCGGTTCCTTTAATAACAATAATAAAGAAAGTGAAAACACTATTTAATTTTTTGGTTTGTTTTCCTGGATGTATACATTCTTGAAATCACATATTAAACTTACTTAATCGAACATAAAATAATAGGTAATGGAAATCATATTATATATATATATATATATATATATATATGAAACTTCTAAAATAAACTAGCAAATGAAATAAAATGACAAACTAACCTATTAAATCATCCAATATCTGTTCGATAGAGAATATCTAGCCACTTTATCCGCGAAGTAAACCTGCAACAGATCTTAAGGTTGTTCTGAACAAAAGCGAAACAATGCACTGGAAATTGAGTTTTGGTAACAGAATATAAAATAGACACAGTTACAGTGATCTTATGATTTGCAAGTAACTACGACAAAACAAATCTTCCTGTAAGAACTTGCATGTAACATTCAACAAAAATTAGAGATAAATCTCCTAATTTAAATTGGATAGATGATCATTGTGTATATATTGTATCTGAAACATACGATATGGGTAGCATATAAAAATGATTCATGTCAACTGGTAATAAATCACGACGACGAAATCAATCACCATCTATTATCAAATCAACATAAACATAACTTGAATCAAAACATCATACAGAAAAGCTAAAGCTGTAACGTGCATTCTGCTCCATTCAAGTCTGCGATAAAAACACCCATACTCTTGCCCCAGGCCGAGATGATGCAATGTTTAAAAAACAATATGTTTATATAGGTTTCAGGAAACATAACTATTTCCTGTTCATAAGATCAAATTGATTTCAAAAAATAAAGGGGGATGCAACCACCCTCATTTCACTAGATATCAAAAAACTACCAACAGTCTAATTCTGTTTATTCAAAATAGATAATAGATATGACTGGGAGATCTCAAAAGTGCCTCATATCATCTTTGAAATCATGGGCTCCTTAATTATCCTGAAAACAAAAGAAAATAGGAAGATCTCAGATATATTTTCTGTCATCAAATTAAACAATTCGAATTTTCTTAACTGGCTACAGAATCTTGCAATTCTGTAGCTAGTTATAATAGCAAATGCAATCTCATTTTATTGAATAAATAAAACGGGCTAATCTTAATAATAAAAATAGTTTATTCAATCAAACCAAATATCCTAACTTAAGAATGACAATAATCATGCTAACAAAATCACACCTCTAATCATAAAACCAAATCGTATCAAGAAACTTTGGAGTTAACGATAGTTGTAGATGCCTCTACGTTTTTGAAAATCATATGACCTGTAGTTTTCAAATGCTTCTCCTTCCCTTGGATGATGGATTCAAGTCTGTTGTTTTCGTTTGTTGACATATCAACTTGGTCTCTTAAAGACTTGACTCGTGACTGTAGAAACGGGACATCGATATAGTATCCGTTGATCCGTGATAGGCATACATCACATTGTGACTGTGAGGTGTTTTCATTAGAACGAACAAGATTACAGATCAGAGAACCATCCATATGGATAGTAGATTTATTGCAGAGCTGGATACCAAGGAATTCTGGGTTATCTTTCAAACAAGGAGGCAAATTATCAACATAGTTATAGGGTTGGTCAGGGTATATCCCGAATGACACAAGGTCTTCTTCAACAAGGAATTTGTAAATTTCTAAGTCTGATATTTTGATCACTTCAATCATGCTGATCATGTCTGCATGGGGGTTTGTTTTATTTCGAAGACTTCGAGAAATTAACTGACCAACTCTTTTGTTTTTGAAATTGACATCAACACTACCTTTTAACTTCTTTCCTGTAGGTTTCTTCACAATTTTTATACAATCCTTTGGATGTGTAACTGGTTGACTGTCCTATTGAATGAACTTAGGGTAGCTCGAGGGTTCACTGTTAGGGGAAAAATCACAAGCCTGGAGAGGTGGAAGAGAGGCCATCGGGTTCACAAGGGTTTCCTCAACGACTGACTTATCTACTTCTCCCAACTCAGGGTTACCAAAACCATTTCGCGTAATGAACAAATCTCAAAAGTCATTTTGTGACTCTAACTGATGCATGAGGATGATTTTAATCAGGCCATGATGCAATAGACTTGAATTTGACCTCTGTTTCCTAAATATTTTCCCCATTTTATACAGACTTCTGAGTAGGTAATAAGTCATATTTAGCGGAAAACCAATAAAACTCATAAGCAGGCGTAAATGATATAGGAAAACAAGTCTGAATTGTCCCTCATATGTGATGAATTGCTTCACTACAACAAGTAAATCATGCCACCTAGTTTTCAAGAACAAAATTGGCATACCTCTATCACAATTGGTTATTTTTCGTGAGGTAAACAGGAAAGTCCAAGGGACTTCCTCCACTTTTGCGTTTTTGAACCATTTCTGACCAACCGTTGGCAATCTCGTGGCTTGACTTAGGAACTCTTCGATTACTTCCAATTGCACATCACCGATTTTTTCCCTACAACCATCAAAGGTTAAGGCAAACTCTTGGGCGACCTGAAGATTAAAACCTTGAAACCTTTTGATGAAAATATGCCAACCATTCCTTTCCAAATCTTCCCTAGCATTATCATATGAGAGCAGGGTTTGGATGTCATTCGGTTCAATCCTTACCATTGGAGCCATACTGAACGGATGGGTAATTAACGCACAACACATAGGTAGGGTTTGCAAAAATGAAACAGAGCCGTAGCCCCAAGCTTTAACAATACATGCTGTAACGATTCAAACGATGGGTAGGGTGTTTAATCAAAATGTGTGTGAAGAGTTTTGTGAAACCCGAGCCCATGCTAAGGAGTAATGGAAATCCTGTACATCGTATGCCACCTTGGTATTGAGTACAAGCTAGGACCAAAGTACTCAGAAAGCATAAGTGCGCGCATCATATTTTGATTACAAAGTTGGGCAAATGAATAATCAAAAGTTTTGTGAATGAAATGTGATCAAAGAGCAAACCAAAACCAATACAATCAATATCAAATGGTGGGGTCTTTCGTTTGTTAATACTATCAATCTCTTGGACATGCTTATGAGTTGACAGGGTGAAAAACACAACTAGGTGATACCTTCCTGGCAAAGAATCGAACTCCATATTAAATAAACCATTTGCCTTTAATGAAAATTTAAAACAAAATGGTAACGATAGTTGCAAGTTTTCATGCTTTCAGTCATGAAAACAAAGCATGAATAGATGATAAGTAAAATGCGACGATTTACAACTGTCGTTTAGGGAAAAGCTCATGAAGAGTAATAAAATTTCATAGACCCTGTGTAGGCAACTTATAAAAATAATAATTATATAATCGCTGCCAACAATGGCGACATGCTGGGAGAAGCAGTTATCTCTGTCACATGAACGAGTTCAGGTTAGAATAATTTGAAAAACTTCGAATCGAAAACAACCGAAAAGCTGTTTGAACATCTCAAATAATCATAACGCAGTCTGGTTTTAGAAAACTTTTATTTTTAAAGAAACGAAAACTGGTGAAAATCTTGGAAAAAGAGAGCCACGATGTTAAGTTAAAATCTTCAATACTATTGACAAGGCCGCTGCTGCCAGCAGGTGTCCATAGCCTCGACAGGGATGTCAATTAACCCACTCTGATATCTGTATCCTGTCAAGAAATTTCAGATCAAAATGAAGGAATTTTAAGGCCAAAACAAAATCCATATCTTAGAATTTGCTTTTACCTGACATTGCTTCGCTGCCAGCAGACCTGTTCAGTACCCTGGCAAAGTTATATTGGTGTCATGCATGCATTTACCCACTTCCAGCAGACCTGTTCAGTGTCCCGACGGGTTTACAAGCACTTCCCACAGCTCTCTGAAAGTTTATATTATAGTTTTTAAAGATATTCAATAGAGCGGGGTGACGCTGAAAATTACAATTTTTTAACACATGTTGATATGTCATAGACCTTGAAATTTTTTTGAGCTGTCCTTCATCAATATCTAGAAATAGTTTAATTAATAAAACCAACTTTCAAGAACAGGGAGACATCGTTGAGTTGTTCTCTTAAAGAATAAGGACAACGTAAAAATAATTTTTATAGATGGTCGTGAATACTTTCAATTGTAGATTGAAACCAAGAAAACACTTTTCAAACAAAAAGTCATCTTCAACAAGGCTACAATTTGAGAGAAATACAACAATTGATGTTTTGACAATTTTCAGCAGTCATTTTCGAGGGGAAGTTTTTTTGTTTTCTTTGTCTAAGCTAACCCATGGTGCAGGCATGTGTGTTTCAAAAGAAAGACCGATAAGCAGAAATGAGAACCAAAACAAACCAAAAAAGAAAAAAAAACATCAAGTAAAACAAAACATAAAGTATTTACAAAGGGTGTATGGGAGCGTCATCAGGTGAAGTACTTTTTGAGAGCTTGGCCATTCACCGGGAAGGTGTGTGGCTGTCCCTCTAAATTTTGCAGGTGAAAAGAACTGGGACCCAGTTTCTTAGCAATTAAAAATGGTCCCAACCACAAGTTCTGAAACTTAGTATGCTCTCCTTTTCCCTCATGAGGTTTGTCCCACTTAAGGACAAGGTCGCCTACCTCAAAATTTCTGTCAGAGGCAGAATTGGAATCAAACCAATTTTTAACAATGAGTTGATGTTGATCCAATTTTCGTTTTGCTTGAGACCTTAGTTCCTCTAAATTTAACAAAGTGTTAATTTGACTCTCCAAGGGGGGACAATCTTCCTCTAACTGTAGAGATGGAAGAAGGACATGCGGTGGAAGAATCACTTCCCTGCTGTAAACGAGAAAGAAAGGTGAATTATCCACAACAGTTTTAGGAGTTACTCTGTCAGCCCAGATTACGTTCAACAATGCGTTATGCCAATTTTTATGGTTTTTGGAGACCGTTCTCTTGATAATTTTGATCAGGTTTTTATTAGTTGATTCTGCTAAACCATTGTCTTGGGGGTAATAGCTGGTAGAGTACTTTAATTTTATTCTGTTTTCCAGAGAGAAATTGCTCATTTCAAGAGATGAAAAATAGGAAGCATTGTCAAATACCAGGCATTCAAGGATATCGAAATGAGTGATAATATTTGAATTCATGAAGGATATTACCTGGCTAGTATTTACAGCTTTTAATGGGGCGACCTCGGACCACCTGGTGAAATAATCTGTGGCTGTTATGATGTATTTATGCTGCTGCGAGAATGCCGAATTGATTGGGCCTATAATATCAAGGCCCCATTGCTGAAAAGGGGAGTCTACCGAAACTGGTTGCAAAGGGAATGCTGGTTTCTGTATCCATCCAGATGCCTTTTGACAAATCACACACTTGCGGCATAAGGCATGAGCATATTTGAAAGGGTAGGCCAGTAATAACCTACTCTTAATACTTTGTGGGCGGTGGTGTCTCCACCGAAGTTCCCACCAACTTTCCCTGCATGTAACTCCAATAAGACTTTTTCTGCTTCATCTTTTTCAAGACAGCGCATAAGTATTCCATTGAAATTTTGGCAAAACAAAATACCATTAATTAGGGGAAAAGAAGCAGATTTTAATCTTAGTGCTCTCCTTTTTTTGGGATCAAGGTGTCGGGGAGCTGATCTGTGTATAAGAAAAAATTTGATGTCGTTGTACCAGGAACTAACAAGGTTTTGTGCACAACAGATTTGATTTTGATGGTGTTTATTTGGATTTAACATATCAATTTCATTTTGTTGTCCTATAGCTGAATCGACAACCAAATTGCATAAACCTTGGCCTCTAACAATTTGTGCTGGGGTGATTTCTATGTCATATTCTTGTAAGGATGTGATCCAATTTTCCCTTTTTTTCACCTAGTTCTTTATGTACTAACAAATTTCTGACAGCCGGGTAAGGGACAATGATTTTCGTCCTAGATTTCAACAGATAAGATCAAAAGTGTTTTACTACTTTAAAAACAGCATAGACTTGTTGATCTACTGTTGGGTGATTAAGTTCTGCTCCCTTGAAGGCTGAGCTCATAAATTCAATTGGGACTTCGTTGTTTGCAACATTCTTTTGAGTTAGGACAACAACATAAGATTGGTCAGAGGCAAACGTGTAGAGGGTGAAGTCTTGCGAAAAATCAGGGCTCATTAGAGAGGGAGTGTCTATTATGGCCTTTTTTATTGAATCAAAAGCCTGACTTTATAAAGGTCCCAATGGTATTGTACATCCTTTTTTTATTAAGTTTTGTAATGGTCTCACCATTTCTGAAAAGCTGGGGGCAAATCTCGTAACAAAGTTTATTTGTCCTAAGAAAGATTGCATGGACTTTTTTGACGAGGGAGGGGGGAGTTTCGAAATGACTTGGGTCCTTTCAAGGTCGATAATCATCCCTTCATTTGATACAATGAATCCGAGGAGCTTACCTTATTCTACTGCGAAGACAGATTTTTTAGGATTTAAAGAAATGTTGTATTTACGACATCGTTGTAGAACAGATCTTAAATGAGCTAGATGATCTCCTTTATTTTTTGAGAAGATAGTGACATCATCTAGGTAAACTACTACATATTGATTGATTAAGCCGCGAAAAGAGATATCCATCGCTCTCTGAAAAGTGGCACCGACGTTTATGAGCCCAAAGGGCATCTTTCTATAAGCGTAGGTGCCCCATGGGGTACAGAAAGTAGTTTTGAGCTGGCCTGGGGGAGACATAAGGACTTGGTTATATCCTGAAAAACCATCCAACAAGGATAATATTTCAGATCCAGATACTTGTTGAAGGATCTTCTCCATGGGAGGGACAGGGTAGTTGTATTTATCAGACGCCCGGTTAAGATTTCGGAAATTGACACATAGTTGGATTTCACCACTCTTCTTTCTGATAGGGACAATATTAGAGACCCATTGTGTGTGCCTTCCTGGGAAGATTATTTTAGCATTCAAGAGTTTGTTTAATTCCTTCTTGACTGTTGGTTCGAGTTTTGGGTGCATCTTCCTTAACTTTTGTTGAAAAGGTTGGGTCTGGGGTTTCATGGGAATAATGTGTTGTATGATGTTAGGATCAAAGGTTTTTAGGTCGTAGTATGTCCAGACAAAAACATCTTTGAATTCCTTAAACAACTTAATAAATGCTACCTTTTCTTGCTCAGAACACTCCAACCCCAAATTGATGCACTGTGGGTTGACTTTAGTTCTCAAACTTACTTTTTCATGTGTCAAGGAAGAACTATTCATTTTACAATTCACTGATTTTCTAAACTTATCATGAAGATCATAAAAATTTTCTAATCTAACCACAGATTTCGGGATAGAGTTTACCATGTCTGATGCAGATTTCGGGGATCTTGGATTTGGTATTACCGTAAAGTCGCAAAGATTTTCATCATGGGTACCTTCGCCGATCACAACGCCCTGGAAAGTTTCTTCCATATGCATAAAACTGATGATCTGTTGATCGTCATCGGAGACTCTCCAATTTGTGATGTTGTCCGGGATGGACGGTCTGAACAACAATTCGACGAAAAATGCATTCGGAGATAGGCCTTCTGCAGGAAAAAGTTTTGAAGTGACGTTAGCTAACAAATCAACTTCAGAATTATTCAATCTAGGAATAAAATTTATGTTAAACGCAAAAAAATTGTTCATCAAATTCCATACCTCAGTTTGATAGCTTTTTAGGTGCGGAGATAAACAGTGGATAGAATTTTTTACCTGTCTAACCACTATTTCTGAATCACCAAAAACAGTCAAATTCTGAATGTTTAAATCGAGTGCTTTTCTAAGACCTTGCAGGAGTGCCTCATATTCGGCCGTTTTGTTTGTACATTCGATTTCTAATCGGCAAGCAATCAAAGTCTTGTTACCTACTGGATCAATGAGCACACACCCTGCATGAGCTCCTTCCTTAGATTTTGACCCATCGAAGTAAAGAGACTATATTTGATTTTCGTCAGGTGCATGTGACCACTGAGAGAAGGATGTTGACTGTGTGCATACCATAATTTCAGATTGCTATTCCAGGTTAGTGATGGTAGAAGTTTCGGCCATGAAATTTCTGAAAAAAGTGTCCATCCCCTGTATTTCAGGCGAATTGGCAGAAGCAGTGAATGGTTCATTTGGATCATTTAAATTAGTTACCGTGAACTTAAGATAATGTTCACAATTTACCTTGATTCTATTAGGCTTTCCATTCTCGAGCAACCACAAGTGAGACCAATCTGTTGCAAAATAACCATGTAATTGTTCTAACCAATCTCTACTTAAAAACAAACCATATACTTCTGGGATATCTACAACAATGATATCAATCACTTGATGGACTTTAGGATTAGATGATAATTTGATAAGCACATTTTTTAATTCACCTATCACTTTAACACTAGTTTGATCAAGCTAGACGGTTGAGCTTCGGCATTAATTTTTTGACAGACAGACCAAGGCATTACATTAGATGATGCACCTGAATCTAACATATAGTTATGTGCATTCCTATTGAAAATTTCAAAAGTCAACAAAAAGGGAGGGACATTTCTGCGAGTATTAATAGTAGAAGTTTGCTGTTTTTTAATCGCAGCCCCTGAAACTAGTTTATCTACATTTGTTACACTTTTTACAGGAAGGTCTCTTTTATCATGAGGTTCAGATGTTGTTTTGGCGGAGGCCTTTTGAGGAGTTTTGGGGCTATTTTCAACAACTTTTTTGCTGTTCGGATTGTTGTTTTTGCTATTTTCCGCAATATTCCGCAACATCTTTTGCAAAAGAAAAGGGAATTTCAATAATTCGTAAACATAAATGTTAGCCCTAAGTTTTTTTAGATCCTCAATCAAATCATAATCTAAACTTGGGTTTGCTAAATTTTGTTTAGTCTCAATTGATTTAGACTGTTTTGGAGGCACAATAGTTGCAATTTCAGAAGAAGACTTATTTGTTGTCTTGCTCCTGGTATTGTAAGGATGCACTGTTTCAAAATTAGCTTGAAAAATGCTATCAGAAAAATGTCTGAAAATGTTTGGGGAGGATTCATCTTCTTCTACTATCTCTTGTTTAGATACTTCTTCAGGAATCTTGGGAGGAATCAAGTTATCATGTGCTTATTGGATCGTTTGAATAGAAAATTGTAAGCTTTCTAGATTTAGGCCTTCAGAATTTGAGTTAGGTAGGTTTATGGGAAAAGGATTCCTAAAAGGGGGTTTGTAAGGCCCTTTGCTCGAAGAAGCTTCTTCAGCCGACCTTTTCAAATCCATAACTTGATTAGATAACTTCTGAATGACTTTCTGTAAGTTTTCTAGATGCAAACTCTCTGGTTGAGCTTTGTTTTGGGGAGGTCTAGGAAGGATTTCGATTTTCTTCTTGGAGGATGAACTAATCTCTATCTCGTTACAGGTATTGTCTTTTAAGCTGAGAATATCTTTCTTGATTTGACTCACCTCTTCGAAGGCTTCTAACAATGTGGATTTCTTGGACCTCTTTACCCAAATGGCTATGTTTTGATGTAAGGCTTTCGTGTAGTATGCAACAATAAGATTTTCTGCAGGCATCAAATTCGTGGGGATTCGGTTCTTTAGTGTCAGGAACCTTTGATTAAAGTCTTTTATCTTTTCTTTGGGGTTCATTTTTAAACTAGAAAGCTCCATGACTAGAACTTCAGGAGACTTGTCATCTCCGAACTTCTCAAGGAAACATGACTCGAATTTATCCCATGACACGATGGTGTGGGGCTATTGGGCAAAGTACTAGGTAGAGGAATTGCCTTCAAAGGTGTAGGGAAACAATCTGCACACTACGTCTTCGTGCTTAACACTATGGAGCCTAATGTCTAGCATAAATGTTTTGATGTGATCTTCAACGATCTTCTTGGAGTCTGGGTCAAATTTAGGGAGCCATTTCTCCAGATGTTTAGGCAAAGGATGCTGGGGACCAGGTATGGCCATTGCATCTTGGTCGAGCCAAGGTCTGGCGGGATTTTTTGTATTTTCCATAGGTGTGGGAGGTGTCGAAGGCCGGGATGAAGAACTACCTTCGTCTGATGATTCTTCTCAAGAAGAAGAAGGAGATGAAGGGGGTGGTGATGGTGGAATACCAGATCCTCCTGCTGCAGGAGTGAGGATATGATCTGGATCCGTAGGGTTTAAGGTAAGATCAGTACCTTCAAGTTGATCTTCGATATCAGAGAAGTCTAATGGTTGGTTCAAAGGGCGACCTGGTTGTCTGATACGGGCCAAGGCACTATGCGTTCTTATAAGGGATTGACGAACAATTTCTTGTATGTCGCCCCTTGGGGGGTTTGGAGTTACTGGTTCAACGGTGATCCGAGGATTGTCGTTTGATGTGGTTGATGTTTGAGGGACAATGTTTTCGTCTGAATGAATTCTAGTTACTATAGGTGAGTGGGTAGGTGGGGGAGGAGTCTTGCAACCTCCTCGTGCCATTACTAGTTTTCAAGCCCTCCTTCTAGCGCCATTTGTTGACGGGTGAAATTGATCACTTGTCAACTGGAAGAGTGAATCCGGTCTGGAGTTGTCTAATTAACCCAAGACGTTTGGATTAATTCACTCCGACGGGTTTAGCGGCTCCGTTGAGCGATCTAAATTCTAAATAAAGCGAAAAATAACTAAAGAAAATACAATACTTAATAAATAACAATCACTAAAATCTATATGTACATTTAGATATATATATGTACAATTTATTTAAATAATGTATGTTTAATAAGTTTATATACAATCTGTACAAAACACGGGTTTTAATCTAAACTCGTAAAAATCAAAAGTAAATCGGTTCCTTTAATAACAATAATAAAGAAAGTGAAAACACTATTTAATTTTTTGGTTTGTTTTCTTGGATGTATACATTCTTGAAATCACATATTAAACTTACTTAATCGAATAGAAAATAATAGGAAATGGAAATCATATTATATATATATATATATATATGAAACTTCTAAAATAAACTAGAAAACGAAATAAAATGACAAACTAACCTATTAACACATCCAATATCTGTTCGATAGAGAATATCCAGCCACTTTATCCGCAAAGTAAACCTGCAATAGATCTTAAGGTTGTTCCGAAAAAAAGCAAAACAATGTGCTGGAAATTGAGTTTTGGTAACATAATATAAAATAGACATAGTTACAGTGATCTTATGATTCACAAGTAACTACGACAAAATAAATCTTCCTGTAAGAACTTGCATGTAACATTCAACAGAAATTAGAGATAAATCTCCTAATTTAAATTGGATAGATGATCACTGTGTATATATTGTATCTAAAACATACGATATGGGCAACATATAAAAATGAATCATGTCAACTGGTAATAAATCACGACGACGAAAGCAATCACCATCTATTATCAAATCAACATAAACATAACTTGAATCAAAACATCATACAGAAAAGCTAAAGCTGTAACGTGCATTCTATTCCATTCAAGTCTGCGATAAAAACGCCCATACTCTTGCCCTAGGCCGAGATGATGCAATGTTTACAAAATAATATGTTTATATAGGTTTCAGGAAACATAACTGTTTCCTGTTCATAAGATCAAATTGATTTCAAAAAATAAAGGGGGATGCAACCACCCTGATTTCCCTAGATATAACAAAACTACCAACAGTCTAATTTTGTTTATTCAAAATAGATAATAGATATGGCTGGGAGATCTCAAAAGTGCCTCATATCATCTTTGAAATCATGGGCTCCTTAATTATCCTAAAGCAATTTGAATTTTCTTAACTGGCTACAGAATCTTGCGATTCTGTAGCTAGTTACAATAGCAAATGCAATCTCATTTTATTGAATAAATAAAACAGGCTAATCTTAATAATAAAAATAGTTTATTCAATCAAACCAAATATCCTAACTTAAGAATGACAATAATCATGCTAACAAAATCATACCTCTAATAAAAAAACCAAATCATATCAAGAAACTTTGGAGTTAACGATAGCTCTAGATGCCTCTACGTTTTTGAAAATCACATGACCTGTAGTTTTCAAATGCTTCTCCTTCCCTTGGATGACGGATTCAAGTCTGTTGTTTTCATTTGTTAACATATCAACTTGGTCTCTTAAAGAATTGACTCGTGACTGTAGAAATGAGACATCAGTATAGTATCTGTTGATCCATGATAGGCATACATCACATTGTGACCGTGAGGTGTTTTCATTAGAATGAACAAGATTACGGATCGGAGAACCATCCATATGGATAGAATATTTATTGTAGAGATGGATACTAGGGAACTCTGGGTTATCTTTCAAACAAGGAGGAAAATTATCGACATAGTTATAGGGTCGGTCAGGGTATAACCCGAATGACACAGGGTCTTCTTCAGCAAGGAATTTTTCAATTTCCGAGTCTGAGATTTCGCTCACTTCAATCATGTTGATCGTGTCTACATGGGGGTTTGTTTTATTTCGAAGACTTCGAGAAATTAATCGACCAACTCTTTTGTTTTTGAAATTGACATCAACACTACCTTTTAACTTCTTTCCTGTAGGTTTCTTCATAGTTTTAATACAATCCTTTGGATGTGTAACCGGTTGACTGTCGTATTGAATGACCTTAGAGTAGCTCAAGGGTTCACTATTAGGGGAAAAATCACAAGCCTGGAGAGGTGGAAGAGAGGCCGTCGGGTTCACAAGGGTTTCCTCAACGACTGGCTTATTTACTTCTCCCAACTCAGGGTTACCAAAACCATTTTGCGTAATGAACGAATCCCAAAAATCATTTTGTGACTCTAACTGATGCATGAGGATGATTTTAATCAGGCCATGTTATTGGACTAATCAGTAGGTGCAGACACTAATTGATCTCTCTAGATCCACCTAGATCTAGAAGAAAACACACCAGAACATGACGCTTTCCTTAAGTTTTAGTTATTGAATTTACTAACTAAAGAGGGATGGGTGACATACCATTTAAATGTTGCTTCCTCTCGCCATCTCCATCCTAGCTCCATTCCAACGCTTATACAGTGATGAACCTACAAAATAACACAACCAACCAAAGTGATAGCAATAGCATAAACTCAATATAAACCTATGTATGTGATCAAGGAATCATACAATAAAACACAACAAGCTTTATAGGAAAGAATCATATTACTGTATCATATTAAATGATAAAGAGAGATTACAACCATG